>PVIR01041329.1:0-12802 GCA_004026965.1 Petromus typicus
ATGATCCTTCTGGGCTGCATAGTGAGACCCTGTCTCAAAAAAAAAAATAACTACTCTGAAACAGCGCATGTGCAAATACAAAGGAACATTCTGTGATGTGCAACAATTGTACCACAGGGACTCAGGTCACATAAGCTTGCAAGCACTCTACCACGGAGCTGCAGCCTAGCAGCCTGCTTGCTCACTACCTTCTATCTTTTTTTTTGCTTCATGGAACCACAGTGTTGATACTGAACTATATCCCTAGCCCTTTTTGTACATTTTTAATTTTGAGAGTGTCTTCACCAACTTTCCTAGGCTACGCTCCTTATGATCCTCCTCCCTCAGCCTCCCAGGGTGCTGGCATCACAGGCTGGTGGTCACCAGGCCCGGTGTCATCAGTTTTTACTCTGAGAAGCTCTTGCTAACTTCTCCAGGCTGGCCGTGAACTGTGATCATCCTGCCTCAGCCTCCCCAGCGGCTGGGAGACAGCACCTTCTCTAGACCAGAAGACCTAGGGCCTCGACAAAGACGCTCCCTTTTTCCTAAACTGCACCCCCAATCCAGTTCTGCCACTTTTCACAGAGCCATACAAGAGCCATCTGCTCCAGCTGCCAGTCTGCTGTCTTCCAAGGGCTGTTTTTCTTAGAGTTCCGGGCCTGTGCCCAGGGCAGGCTAATGCGCATGCGTTCTGGGTGGATAACACAGCAGCCAGCCTGCCTCTCCCTACTCCCACCCTCCCCGGTAGCTGCCTACCATGTGGCGAATACACCCTCAGGTTGATGGGCACTGGGGAGATGCCTTTGTTGGTCCCCGTGACCCGGTCGGTCTCCGCTTCGATCTCCTGCCGGACTTCATCAAAGTCTGTAAACTTTTTGGACTTGCAGTGCAGAAATTCGGCATATTCTGCAAAGAGAGGGAAGATGTTTAGTTTTTTGGTTTTTTTCTTTGAGACAGGGTCTTCTTTTTGTAGTTGTGGTTGGCTCTGAGCTCACTATTAGCTCCAGCCAGCCTCAAACTCACAGCAACCCTCCTGCCTCTGCCTCCTGAGTGCTGGGATTATAGGTGTGGTATTGCAGTATGAGGTACCGGGGACTGAACTTGAGGGGATTGACCTCGAACTCGGGACTTTGGTGCTTCCCAGGCAGATGCCAGAACCACTGAGCTAAATCCCTGGCCTGAAGATGTTTAAAATGAGGAGAGGGAGTCTTGTCAGGGGCAGAAAATGGACAGGTATCTTTCTAGAACGAACACTGTCAGAAAGAGAAAAAAAGCAGCAGCCGCAGGCTCTCTAGGAACGTGGGGGGCCAGTCACTGTTGTGGTAAGTGTTGTGCTCCCCCAAAGGCTCACATGCTCAGAGATTGTGTCACTGCGCTGACAGCAGCTCAGCTGGTTGGCTGGAGCAGGTCCCTGGAGCTGCGGCCTGGCATGGTGTTCCCGCCCTTGGCTCGCACTGGGCTCCCTGCTGTCCTGGCCGTGCCCTTTCCTCCTCAGTGCCCCTCTGCCACGTTGTTCCAGCCTCCACACCGGCCAGCGACAGAACAAACCTGGGCAACTGTGATCCCGTGTAGATGACTTCCTCCTTTAACTTGTATATGTCACCTGATTTGTTCTGGCAACAAAAGCTGACTAACACGGCCCCATTGTGGACTCTGGAGACCGGAGATGGGACACGGGTGGCATTTCCTTCAGGAAAGACACCTGGAATGGGAGATGTTGCAGGTATTTCTACACATACAGGAGCTAGCTTGCAGAAGTGACCCAAGTCTAAACTCAAAATCCACATTACACGGGACTATTCCCCACACTGCTGAAAGGCGGTTTACGCTTTTCGTTCCCGTGTGTTTTCAGTGATGAGGCGCAAGGACCCAGCACGGGACGCCTCCCAGGTGGCGTCACATGGGCTCTCAACAGGGACCATTCACACTGTATTTTCAGACCAAGGATGCTCAGCCTACATTGGCAAAGAGGAGCCTGTGGCACAGAACTCCTCACACCAGTCACGACTACGGAGTCCAAAATCATCAGCAGGCGAGTGTGACCCATTCTTAATTCTTTTCCTTCGCCTCCTTTTGGATGGGGCTGGAACCCTGGGCTTTGCACATCCTAAGCACCGAACTGCACGCCTCCAGCCTTGTTCTCACTCAGCCACAGACCCAGTGAGGAGACAGACTGTGTCACCCAGAGGGAGGCAGGTGTGTGACAATGACTCCGCTCTGGTGCCGACAGGAGCCTGAGTCCTGGGTCCTGACTGCAGATCACAGGGATGTCCATGGCTTTATCCGCTGTTCCCCAGGACGCCCACAGGCCCTGGGGTGCAGGCACCTCTAGTGGCCTGGCCGGAGTCCATCTCGATGTCCCTTCTTTGCCTCCTCCTTCCGCCAGACATCACCCCTCACAGGTTTTCTGTAGCCGGGGTGAGCCAGAGAGGAAGCAGGGCAGATACGGGCCTCACACGGCAGCTTGGCTCCGTCCCTGAGTCCGAAAGCACAGACTGACGGAGGAAGCACAAGACTGGCGCACTGAGCACTCCCCAATCGTCCAAACGTTTGAACTTACTGGGGAGGGGACGCCCTCCAAGCTCAGAGATCATGGCTCTTATGGTGGTGTTAAAGAGAAAAGGGAGCCTGGGGGGGGGGGGCGGCCGGGGATTTAGCTCAGTGGCTCCGGCGCCTGTCTTGCAAGCACAAGGCCCAGGTTCGATCTCCGGTCACCACATACCTATACTGGGCGTGGAGACTCACGCCCAGCAGCAACCAGTACCACACACCACAGTGCCGGGCGTGGTGGCTCACGCCTGTCATCCCAGCACTCGGGAGGCAGAGGCAGGAGGATTGCTGTGATGTGAGTTGGAGGCTGAGCTCAGGGCCAGCCTGAACCACAAAGCGAGACCCTGTCTCAAAAAACCTTAAAAAAAAAAAAACGTGAGCCGGGAGGGGGAGTTCAGAGCACTCCGGGAGGCTGAGGCAGGAGAATCGTGAGGAGCCCAGCCTGGGCAACTGAGGGCTTATTTCACAATAAAATTTTAAAAATATAAGTAAGAACTGGGCCGGGGAGTGAGCTCAGTGGTTCCGGCGCCTGTCTTGCAAGCGCAAGGGCCCAGGGTTCGGGTTTGATTCCCAGGTAACCACATAACAATACTGGGCGTGGAGACTCTCGCCCAGCAGCAATCAGTACCACATACCACAGTGCCGGGCGTGGTGGCTCATGCCTGTCATCCCAGCACTCGGGAGGCAGAGGCAGGAGGATTGCTGTGATGTGAGTTGGAGGCTGAGCTCAGGGCCAGCCTAAAAAAAAAACCCACAAAGCAAGATCCTGTCTTAAAAAAAAAAAAAAAAACCTAAAAAAACCAAACAAACAAAAAAAAGAATTGGGGCTGTAGCTTAGTGCAAAGGCCCAGAACAGAAAGATGAAGAAAATAAGGAGCAAGCAGGTCACAGTGGCAGACGCAGGCGACCTGCCCAGCCTGTCAAAGACAGTGCTGCCCTCTGGCAGGTCTGTGTGAATAGCAGATCAGCTGTGTGTAGACCAGGAGACCCGGCCACACACAGAGCACGGCGGGAAATCTCTGTCCAGAGGGGAGGGGAGAAGAGTACCATGGTGCTGCCCAATGCTGCCCATGCCCAGCCCCTGCTCCTGTGCGCAGGCTGGGAAAGTGACTGGGCCCAAACGCAGGTGGAGCTGGACCTGGGACTCCGGCATCCCCACTGGAAGCAGGAGGACAGTATAGAAGGATCCAAGGTCCCCTCTCCTGCACCACCCACTGTGGCTACCTAGTTCCCAAGGACAGTCACACTCCAGCCTTTCACCGCCCAAGAGGAAATACTCAGCCGCTCTTCCTGGAGCTGCTACTAAAAATGGACTGCCAACCCCCACAGCTTAGATCTTTTCCGGCTCCAGGCCCAGGCTCTGCCCCGAGCGAGGCAGTGCAGAGGTCCCCACTGGGAACAGAATATCAGCCTTGTCTGCAGGCCTCTGCCCCAGGTGTCTGGAAGTCCAGCCCTCTTCGCCCTCTCCTCCTCCTTCCATCTCTCCTATCAGCTTCCGGAGTTCTGTACCTCAGTCCCCTTGAGGGTATGTTACCCACCCACCACAGCCTGCAGAACCCCATGCGGACTGAAGTTATTACCTTCATCTGCAACAAAACCAAACTTGGGTCACAATCTCCTGATCTATGAAATGGACGTCTGTACGAAACTTCAGACAACTTACTTGGACTTAGGACTTACAGACGTCTGCCCTGCCCTGTGGGATCAACTACTGCTACTGAAGATCCAGGACACGAGGGAACCTATGATTCTACAAAAGTGTGCCAAAGGAATGTTACCTGGAGAAAAAAATCTCCCAAGCTTTTACAGAAAGCATAATGGTCAAGCAAGGCCGTAACATATCCTGATGGCTGACACCAACTCCAACTCCAACAGAAGAGCTGAGAGACTGTGTGACTCTAAGCTACTGCATGAGACTTGTTTGAACTTGTTATATAGTAAAGAGTTTAACTTTAATGTAGATCTCACTTTAACTTGGTCTTAAACATCCAGTCGAAAAGTTTAAAGAAAATTGCTTTTATTAATTATAGACCAAGCCACTGTTGGGTGTACTTGCTTTTCCTCAAAATATATTTACAGAAAATAAAAAGGGAGATATGTCAGGCAGTTCCTGACAACTTACTTGGATTTACGACTTACTTACTTGGACTTAGAAGTCTGCCCTGCCCTAGGGATCTACTACTGATGTTGTGACATCTGCCTCACCCTGAGGGATCTTAAACTACAAGGATTACTGCACCAGGACTGTTGGCCTTAAGACTTACTGGGACCCACTGGGATTTAAGGACGCCTGCCTTGCCCTATGTAATCTTCAACTACAGCGATTATTGTGGGATGCCCTGTCATGCATGGGTCTATGGATGTGAAGGCTTGGTACCAAATAAAGGTGCAGTAAGTCAGGGTTTTCTTCTGCTATTGCTGTGGCATTTGACCTTTTGCTGCGCTGCTCAGTGAAGCAAGAGTCAGAGTAGCAAGAGTGGAGCCTGGGCTCAGCCCTTTTCTTAAGGTTTGGACTTCGTTGTTTGTTAATCCTTTTGCTGTGGGACTCACGAAGACTGGAGTTTGCCATGAGGGTTCCGGCTGTGTCTTCCCCTCTTTCCTAGACTCCCACAGGCATCATAAGGGGCTGGGTGAGGAGGTGAGGAATCTACATCTGCATAGGAAACCAGCAGCTGGTACTGATGGCATCAGAGCGGGCAGGGGCTCTGTCATCCTTCCAACTGACACAGGAGGAGCCTGGAGAGGGCAAGGCACTCTGTTAAGTCGCCCCAAGTGTGCCACTTCCCTCAGGGCCTGTTGTTTCCCTCCTGGTCCCTCCTCCGATGCCCCTACTGTCCTGGTTAGATTCACTGGCTCAAAGAATGTCTCAGAGGCCAGGAGCCAAGGTCAAGCCCCAAGCCATGGCCAGCCTGCCCGCCCCAGGCCCCCTGCCCACTGCACATGTCCCCCGTCCCCTGGCCACTGTTTCCAGGTAACAAAGCCAGTTCCGCTGGTCCAGGGACAGCGCTGACAAGCCAGGTGCGTTCCCTCCAGGAGCAGCCTGGGCAGAACGCAGGCATGCCAAGCCCTCGGGACAGCCTCTTCAGTGGCCATACGGCAGTTTCTTCCAGGAAGCACATGTGTCCCCTCTGGGCCTGTGGGGAAGTGGACTGCAACAGGGGCCAGATGTGGGTGACTGTCCCCAGTGGGCCCCACGCAGTCGCTGCTTAACAAACACACACAGAACAGCCTGTTTATTACAAAGGAGCCAGGTGTCCCACTGCTCGACAAAGTCACTCCCCACCTTCACCGGGCCAGGTAGCCCAGAGCACAAGAAAGCAGGCCCTGAGGAGGCCCAGTCCCCCTTCCAGGGAGGCTGCAGGTCAAATTTCCACTGGGAAACCTGCTGCTAGAAAAAAATAAATCTACGTCAGTGCATGGCCCACAGGCTCAGGGAGGGCAGGTCGAACACAGAGAGAGACCGGTGGGCCCGGGGTGGTGATGCACGCCCATACTCCCACTCCCAGGAGGATGAGACAGCGGGATCGCCAGTGTGGACCACGCCGTGACTGTCTCGGGCAACAAGAAAGGCAGGAGTGCTTGGCATGTGTCACCTAACAGCCCAGCTTGGGCTTCTAGCCCATCACTCAGTGCCTCAGTTTCCCTGTAATGCTGGGCTGTGATGAGAATGCCAGCCCACGGCAGGCTCGGTGTGGGGCTGACAGGGCCCCATGGTCTCTGCTCTTTACGCACAGGGGCTCTGACCTGGTGCCCACCATCTTTCCCTCTTCCCAGGCTGGCAAAGGGCAACACTGCCAGGCTGGTTCTCCAGGCCCCAGCCCACAGGCCCCCTCAGTCTCACACGACCTGGGGCCCAGAGCAGCTCGGGAGAGCCTGGGACGGTTCAGCACCAACAGGGAGCCCCTCCCGCAGGACCGCTCAGAGCCTTCAGCCAACCGTGACAGCGGTGGGGTATTTCCCCTTCCTGTTTGGCTCTTGAGCTGCCTGACTGGGGACAAGCAGTGATCATGTCTCAGCTGAGACACTGCCGCGGGGACGGTGACAGACGTGTGCTGGCCTGGGCCCAGAGCCCACACTCCTTGGAGCCTGGCAGGCAGGGAAATGACTAACACCGCCCAAGGGGCTCTGAGCCTTCCTCCCAACCCGTCAGCTTCCTAGGCGGACCCCCCACGCAGGGCTCCCAGGAAATGCTACAGAAAGGCTGATCCCTTGGGGACTTTTTTCTTTCTTTCTTTCTTTTTTTTTTTTCTGAGAGAAGTGACCGTGATCTTGCAATGCTGCCAGGCTAGTTTTGAAGTCCCAAGCTCGAGCAATCCTCCTGCCTCAGCCTCCTGAGCAGCTGGGACTATAACTCTGTGCTTCCATATGGGGCTTAACCCTACTTGCCTTCCACATTCAGATGGTGCCACTGGGCACCAATGGGGCCAGGCCCTGCTGGGGATGTAGATCAACGGTTCTGTACGCACCTGGCAAGGGCAAGGGCCTGAGTTTGATCCCAGTACCACCAAAAAAAAAAGATAGGACAGGAGAGGACGGTCACCTCACACATGTCAACAGAGGGATGAAGGCTGTGGAGCGGGGGCAAGTCTGAGGGTCTGGAGGGAGCCCAGCCACGGCAGGGACTGGTCAAGGCCACCGAGCCTTGGGCAGGAGCCCGCAGGCAAGTCTCTGACAGCTCCCTGGTCTCCTGAGAGTGCAGGTCAAGGCCAAGGCCAAGGCAGCAGAGAGAGAGAGAGAGAGAGAGAGAGAGAGAGTGTGTGTGTGTGTGTGTGTGTGTGTGTGTGTGTCTCAGCAGGCTGTGTCCCACTCATCACCCAGCAAGCCTCTAGCATTCTGGGATTATGAAGCACAAGGATGACTTCCAAAGAAGGCAGGGCTCATCTGCAGGCCACGGAGCTTCCTGGTGGCCCCAGTCCCAGGTGATTTTTAATCAGTGCGGGTTACAAGTCATGGTTCACTGAGATCCGTCTGAGCGGGGAGCTGAGCTGCCTGTCAGGGAGCAGTAAAACGCTTGGGCCAGGCTAGGCTTTGGGACTGTCATGGCCTGTGTGATGGCCCTTGGGGCCAGCATGTCCCACCTTGCTCCCATCAGAAGGGTCCAGCTTCCCCACTCTGGGCACCTCTGCTCTTTACCCTGTGCCCGCCAGGTGGCCTGCAACCTGTACCAGGCCGCCTTGGGCTCCCTCCCAGCTTCCATGGCCCAGGCACCAAGACAGATCCAGGACCCGGCACTAGCCCCTCTCGGCCTGTCCAAGGCGCCTGCAGGCAGAGGCTGGGTGGGGACCATGCTGGAGCCCCGTTTCTGCCCCTCTACAGCCCAGACAGGTCACTGCCACATGAGACACCCAGACCCCCTGCAGTGGCCCCACCACTCCTGGTCTCCGCTTTCCTTGTCTATCAGTTTCCTTGTCTATCTGACAGGCAGCTCAGCTCCCCGCTCAGACGGATCTCAGTGAACCATGACTTGTAACCCACACTGATTAAAAATCACCTGGGACTGGGGCCACCAGGAAGCTCCGTGGCCTGCAGATGAGCCCTGCCTTCTTTGGAAGTCATCCTTGCGCTTCATAATCCCAGAATGCTAGAGGCTTGCTGGGTGACGAGTGGGACACAGCCTGCTGAGACACACACACACAAGGTCACACATTAAGAGTGTGCCCTCAGGCAAGCCACTTGGAAGCCTCATCAGCTCATCAGCAGACCCTAGGTGCCTTTCCATGCTGACGGTAGCTACCTGGTCTCTCCAGCACCGAACAGTCTCTGCGCCCACCCCGCCCTGAGAGCTCCCCCATCCACTCCACAGCCCAGGGCATGGGCAGCGTCAGCTCCAAGGTCACCTTCCCAGGAGCGGGTGCCCTGCCCTGCCATCCACTGCCACCAACTACGCATGCTTGCCACCAGCCAGGGCCAGGCAGCAGTGGCAGGGTCGGGTCCTTGGACTAGACTGTGACGTACTAGGTGCTCAGTGGACCACTGCTGGGTGAGCACAGCCCCTGTGTGGGTGACAGAGGACCCCTCAATCCCCCACCGTGACAACAGGCACTGGTCTTCTAGAAAGAAAGCCAGCTCATCTGCTCGTCAGCAAGCAGACCCCACGCAAGTGGGCTGAGTAACAAAACCATAGGGATCATTCAGGCAGCGGCTCCAGCAGCGGCCTAGGGTCAGCCTGGCATAGGTACCTCCGCTGGGAGGGGAGGAAACACAGCACTGAGCGGAGCCCCTCCCCTACACATGGGGGAGGCTTCCCCAGGTGTGCCTAGGGCAGTAGCCATAGTAATATCTCCTAAAAAATGCAGATGGTAGCCTTGCATGCCCAACTGCTAAATGGGAAACATGAATTCAATGTGGACCAACTGACTACAAGACATCAAAGTTAACATCTGAAACCTGCTGCTCTGCCCAGAGCGGACTGGATACCCGCCTCAAAGGAGCCAGCCCATTGGCCAGCCTGTGGCCTATCACATGGGAGCATTCCCGAAGAGGTGGTTCTGGGCCAATCTGGTGCTCTCTGTGGAGCCACACTTCACACACTGGGCTGGGTGAAGTCAGCGGAGAAAGGTGAACCCGTGCAGTCAACAGCCAGGTGTTAGGTGCGACGGTCTGGGTGAGGATCCCTTTGACCAGAGGGTCATGCTCGGGGTGGAGATCCCAGGACAGGCAGTGGTCTGGCTGAGCTTCAGCCCGCTCATCTGGAAAGCCAGCTGCAGAAGCTCTGTGGGGACAACTGCAGAGACACGTGTGTGGACTGAGCCTTGTCTGCCCTGCTCGGGGGCGTGCCCTGAAGCTTCTGGGCTGCAGTGCACCGCTGATCATGAGAGGGTTCTGCAAAATCGGGACCTCACGATGTAGAAGGCAGCCCTGGCACCTGGCGGCCGGGTCACAGTTGAGGACACTCGGGGTGGAAGCGTGAGTTTTCACTGAGGTGCTTTTCACCCTTTTTTGCACATGGGACCCATGAGTTCAGACACAACCGACACAACCATGGACCCTAGACCTGCCCTGAGGCCTGGCTCCTTCCGGGCACCAGGTCCACGTTCTCTTCCCACGAAGGCTGTGGGCCGCTGCACCATACCTGTTTTTGAGAAGATGAGCTGCAGAATGAGAGGCCGCCTGGTAACAATCCCTGAGCCTCGGGGAAGGAAGTCCCTGTGAGGGGAAAAGGGGACAATGGTTACTCACGTGTCTGGCTGGAGGAGCAGGAAGTGTGACCACGCGTGGTGAAGCAACTGTGTTTTGCCAACTTCAGCGAAGACACCAGCCCCAGCTGGGCCCTCGGGAGCCCTGGGGTCTCGGTGTCCTGAGGCCCCCGTGGAGTGGGGAAGGAAGGGGCACGGGACAGAACTGCTCCCCATCAGGTTGGGCGTGGTGGCATTCCTCTGAGATCTCAGCACTTAAGAGCTGAGGACGCGGCTCAGCGGTGCAGCACCTGCCTGGCACACGCGAGGCCCTGAGTTGGATTCCTGACACCCTTCCCCCCAAAATGCAAGATAAATGAAATCGTAGTGGTTAGGAAGCTGACGCAAGAGGATCGAAGGCTCCAGCCTAGCCTGGCAAATGCAGCAAGACCTAAAGTGTCAGAAAGGGGTGGGGATGTGGCAAACTGCAAAAGCCCTGAGTTCTGTCCATAGTACCAAAGAATACAGAGAGACCTCAACCCAGTCCTACCTGTTCTAAATAACTGTCCTACATTATGACAAAAGGGAAAAATAAAAGCAAAGAGACTGATGACGAAGCATGGCATGGTTTATGTCCAGAAAAGATACATCTGCAGAGGCAGAGGGCCAGTCAGAGGGTGCTGGAAGTGGGAACAGGAAGTGACTTCGAGGGAGGGAGGGGCCTTGTGGGGAAGAGGAGAATGGTCTGAAACTGCTGTGAATTTCCTGAGTCAAGCGAGTGTGCTGTGGTCGCGCTGTCAGTGGTACTAGGTACTTCACCGTGGAAAGACACAACCATCCCAGGAATTGGAAGTGGTCAGCACCAACTTCCTCTGAATGTACCTGGCCCGCAGCAGTGTGAGAAGCCCGTCGGCCACCTTCTACCACTGTGACAGGAAAGCAGAGCGCCTGTGCTCACTCAATCTGCATGTTTATTATGGTACCCCTGTAATGCCCAGCACTCGGGAGGCTGAGGCAGGAGGACTGCTGGAACCCAATAGCTCCAGACCAGCCTAGGCAGCCTGAGACCCTGCGGGGCGGGGAACAACTGCTGCCAGGCAAGTGTGCCCAGGTACAATGAGACTGCAAAGGGTGTCAGTAGCCAAATGCAGACCAAACTGGCACCACTGTCTTGCCCAGCAGGGGTGCTAGGGTGGAGGATGCGCTCCCCATGTCGGAGGTCCCGGAAGGTCCCTGGGATAGCTTGGGGCTCACCTGGAGCTGGGGTTAGAACCACGGGAACACGAAGGCACGGGCAGTGTGTGTGTGGTGGGTGGGGAGCTTTCCCACGATGGGGTGTGGGGGACAGGGCAGGGACCGCAAGACATGGGCCTGCACCTGCCTCAGAGATCCACAGGCTGCAGGGCCAGGTGCTGAAGTCCCAGAGCTGCCCAGCCAGGTAACGACAGAAGCAACTGTGGTTACTGCAGGGGAAGGAGGGGGTAGGGGGGTGTAAGGGGTGGGCTCGGCCAGGCCCAGGGCAGACTAGGGGGTCATGATTGGGGACAGGCTGGACAGAAGGACCAGAAATGGCAGAAGACGGGACAGCAGGTAGATGGCCTCCAAGACAAGGGTCAGCCCTGCAGGACATGGCTCTGTCTTTGTTGTCGCATACGGCCCTGGGCAGAAAGGTTCACTCTACAGCCTAGATGGTACCTGCAATCGTGCGGCATCTGAGAATGACACGGCCCAAGTGTCCTGCTGAGCCCGCGGCAGAGCATGTCACACTACATACATCACACCACGTACACCAGTGCCACCAAACATACCCTACACCATGTGACCACTGTGCACTGACCTGTGAGCTGCCTTCCCCACCCATCTGGCCAGTGAGGAGGCCGAGATGCTCAGAGGCACTCTGGCTGGACAGGCCTGGGAGGGGATTCAAAAGGCCACACGGTCACCAGCACCATGGGCTCCACTGGTGGACACAGTGACACCAGACCCACAGGTAGGTCCCTGAGGGGGGAGTCTCAGAAACCTTGGCATCCACACAGAATCTCCAGTAGTGCCAGTGCGCTCCTTCACAAGGTCCCTAACCCACTCCTTTGGTGACCTTTTTAAGCCCAAGTGAGGGGCACATCAATGGTTAAAACACAGGAAGCTGGGCGTGGCAGTGAATGCCTGTCATCCCAGCAACAGGGCTGCTGAAGCAGGAGGATCACTCTGAGTTTAAACCCAGCCTGGGATTTGGATACACAGTGACACTAGTATGTATGTATGTATGCATGCATGTATGTATGTATGTATGTGTATGTTCAGGCTAGTCTTGAACTTAGCCTTGAGCTAAGCAATTCTCCTGCCTCTGCTTCCTGAGTGCTGGGATTACAGGTGTGAGCCACCATGCCTGGCACTGTGGTGTGTGGTACTGATTGCTGATGGGCGTGAGTCATCACACCCAGCATTATTGTATGCGGTTACCGGGGATCGAACCTGGGGTCTTTGCCCTTGCAGGGCAGGCACCGGATCCACTGAGCTAAATCACCAGCCCGAGACTAGGGCTTAATAAAAGAGATACAGGGGGGAAAAAAAGAGATACAGGAGCAGATGGCTGACGTCTCTCAGGCTGGGCCTTGTTCCTGAGCCTCGTTCTGTTGGCGGATGTCAAGTGTCTGAGACACAGACAGACCCTGGTCTGTGCAGCTTCTCACCAGGAGATGGGGATGGTTGGGCTGCCCAGATGGGGTGCCCAAGGGCTCTGCAGACTCCACTGCCGCCTCTGTGACATCTGTCCTCATTTCTCTGCCTGAGTCACAGGGTGGCCTCAGACTTCAGGCAAAACTGGTCTCTGGTGACGGGACCGAGTGGATGGGGCAGGGGCACTCTCTGCGGGTGTGGCTGGGTTTGCCCAGTGGACACCTGATTGTGGGTACACAGACCTGCTCGATTTCCTGGACCTAAGTGAAATATCAGCAAAAGGTCACGGGGGTTGCGGGGTCCCAGGAAGACTGTGCGCTCATGTGTATGAGGCCCTGGGTTCAAACCCCAGTACTAAAATACAATAGTCAAAGTAGTGGCTCGGGCCAGACCACCTTGGAGGAAAGCCAAGAAAAAGGTCATGAAAACAAGTTCAGTGTAGCAGGGCAAGCGCATAAGAATTCAGACACAAAAGCACAAAG
>PVIR01041330.1:0-12806 GCA_004026965.1 Petromus typicus
GGAAGGTGACTGTCCAGTTGCCAACTCATGAACATTTTCTTTCTTCCTCAGTGAAATTTTTAGAAACAATTGCCAACTTCTTAAATGCTAAGTTTGTGTCTTATTTTCTACATCATGATGATGTAACATGAAGTCCTTAAAAAAATAAATATGCAGAACAATCAGTCTTGTGAATATAATTGCAAATTTGGTTATAAAATATTGATGAATAAATCCATATATATAGCATATGAAATATATGTATGCACATATATATATAAATAATAATATATGAATCTGAATTTTAAAATTTCTAGGCCTATGACATGTATCTTGAAGGGAAGTTTTCTCCGTTTGATCAAGATATTTCTTTTGAAACACTCCCAGCTACAAGCCCATTAAATTGCCTCCTTTGACATTTCCCCCTAGAAATTCAGCCAAATTCTTCCTTCTATACATCAATTTCTCTCAAGCTAGGTTTTAAATTTGTTTCAATATTTTAATCTTTACCTATATATGTATATATAATTTTCATATTCAACATTGTTAATGATTTAGTATAGCTGGATTTCTTTTTCAGTAAACTACCATGAATTCAATTTTTAACATGATACTCTATCCAGAGGATCCTAAAAACTCAACCAAGAGACTGTTAGACCTAATCACCAAATATAGTAGTGTAGCTGGATGCAAGGTTAATGCTCAAAAATCATTAGCTTTTATATACACAAACAACAGATTCACTGAGCAAGAAATTGGGGAATCAATCCCTTTCACAGTAGCAGCCAAAAAAAAAAAAAAAGAAATATCTAGGAATTAATCTAACAAAGGAGGTGAAAGACCTCTACTCTGAAAACTATAGCACTTTGAAAAAGGAGATAGAAGAAAATACTAGGAAATGGAAAGACATCCCTTGTTCCTGGGATGGAAGAATCAATATTGTCAAAATGACTATACTCCCACAATTATTATTATTATTTTTTTTTAGGTTTTTGGAGACAGGGTCTCGCTTTGTGGTTCAGGCTGGCCCTGAGCTCAGCCTCAAGCTCACATCACAATCCTCCTGCCTCTGCCTCCCAAGTGCTGGGATTACAGGCGTGAGCCACCATGCCCGGCACTGTGGTATGTGGTACTGGTTGCTGCTGGGTGTGGGTCTCCACACCCAGTATTATTATGTGGTTACCGGGGAATCGAACCCGGGTCCTTGCGCTTGCGAGACAGGTGCCAGAACCACTGAGCTAACTCCCCGGCCCCCTGTACTCCCACAATTATTATACAGATTCAACGCAATCCCAATTGAACTCCCAAAGGCATATTTCAAAGATCTAGAGAAAACAATTCAGAAATTCATCTAGAATCACAGAAGACCTAGAATAGCAAAAGCAATTCTAAGCAATAAGGACATGATGGGCGGTGGTATTACGATCCCCAATTTGAAACTGTACTACAAAGCCACTGTGATAAAAACCACATGGTACTGGCAAAGCAACTGATCCCAGGACCAGTGGAATAGATTAGAAGATCCAGAAACAACTCCAGACACACTAAGCTTTTTCATTTTTGACAAAGGAGCCAAATACCCTCAGTGGAGGAAGGATAGTCCTTTTAACAAATGGTGCTGGAAAAATTGGACTTTAACCTGCCAAAGACTAAAGATAGACCTAGCTCTTTCACCATATACCAAGCTAAAATCAAAGTGGATTAGGGACTTAAATATTAAAACAGACATACCAAACCTGCTACAAAACATGTTAGGTAAAACTCTTGGACACATTGGTTTGGGGAAAGATTTCATGAACAAATGCCTCATAGCACAAGAACTGGTAGAAGAAATTGGTAAATGGATCTCATCCTATTGAGAGGTTTCTGCACAGCAAAAGAAACCACCAGCAAAGTGAAAAGGCAACCAACATGGGAAAGAATCTTTACCAGCTATTTCTCAGATAAAGGGCTACTATCTAGAATACATAAAGAGCTTGAAAAAATTAATCCACCCAAATTTAAAGACCCAATTCAAAAATGGGCATCTGAAATGAACAGATAATTTTCAGAGGAAGAAATAAGAGCAGCTAAGAAGCATATGGAGAAATGTTCAGCATCACTAGTCATTCGAGAGATGCAAATGAAAACAATATTAAGATTTCATCTCACTCCACAAAGAATGGCTGCCATTTCAGAATTAGCTAGCAACAAATGTTGGTGAGGCTGCGGAAAACAATGAACACTTCTCCACTGTTGTGGGAATGTAGACTCATGCAACTGCTGTGGAGAACAGTTTGGAAATTTCTCAAAAAGCTAGGATTGGAGGTCCCATTTGACCTAGCCATTGCTCTGCTATGTATATACACACAAGAATTAAAAGATTCGTATCACAGTGACATATGTGCACCTATGTTTATAGCAGCTCAGTTTGTGATTGCTAAATCTTGGAAACAACCCAAATGTTCATCAACTGGAGACTGGATAAGAAAGTTGTGGTTCTTCTACACAATGGAGTATTCTCTGCCATAAAAAATGATGAGTTTGAGTCATTTATACTTAAATGGATGTACCTTGAGGACACCTCATAAGTGAAATAAATACATCACAGATGTGTAAATATCATATCTTTTCTCTGGTATGAGAAAGTAAAGATGTAAATGAGTTCTAGAATGTATGTTATATATTGTGAAATAGAAAACACTCAAAGTGTAATAGAGTGAAGGGGGAAAAATAATGAGATTATAACAAAAAGAAAGGAAACAAAGTTTATGTATATAGGGGATGGGGGTAGTAGGGTGAGTAGGGCTAAGGGAAAAAATGAGAATTAAGTTGTGTCATATACTGGTACAAATTCTCATTGTTGAATGCAATCATGATGTGTATATGTAATGTATCAATAAAGATTTCAACTAAAAAATGAGTTCAAGTAAAAATATATATCACATACACTTCTCACAAAATAACCAATTTCAGTTTTTAAGACAAGAAAATAAATAAGCCAGTTCTCAGTTTGATACATGAAGCTAGCAGAAAATTAAGATAAATTAAAGATGGAATGAATGTGATAAAGTGAGAACCAGTATGAACAAAATTTACAATCAGATTATTTGGAATTATTCATGGTTTTCCTATTTTCTTAGTTTATGGTGATAGAAAAGTAATTTAACATGACAATTAAATTCATCAATAAATGGGGGTGATAAGAATTACAATCATGCTCATATTTGTTGATAGTTTACAGGACTAAAAGCCAAAGGGCATGCATCTGAGCAGCTGCATGGACTATCTCATCCAATCTCAGCCACAATGCTATGGTATGTTATTTATTCCTGTTAAATATTATATTGTTTCCACCTTTGTTATAGGCAAGGCAATTCAGAGTAAGATTAAGTAACTAATCCAATTCAATAAATGTGACAATGAGTGTGACTGTTCACAGCTTGAACAGTCACAGGTAAGACAGAATCTCAGCCTTGATGATCTGACCCAGGCAATGTCATCTAATTCACTTGTAAAGTAATATATCATAGCATTTTTCTGAGAAGAAAATATAAAATACACTTTTGAGTTATTTTTATTGACATTATTCTTCATCTTCAGCATATTTCCTATTATTGCTGAGTACTGGTAACAGAATGTTCTACATCAGAAAATATCAAAATATTTTTAGCAAAAGAATTAACAAAGCAAATATTGTTCTATGTTTATTATGCATGAGATGTTACAAACATCCCCCCCCCCCAGGATGTAGGTGAATCTGGGGGAGTGTGAAGGACAGTGAGGAGACCTTCTGCCTCCTGCAGTCTCCCCCTGCCCTCTCCACACCCAGGCCTCGGGTTTCTTGAAGTTTTCAAGAAAAAAACAATCTTGTGTTCTTTATGGCTTTTCATATTGAGTAGAATCCCATGATGCCAAATATGTCAGGTGTCAGGTTTCACATTTAGCTTGAGGGCTTCTGTTATAATGAAAAACATGCATTATTCATCAATAGGGGCAGAGTGAATGATTAGATTTACTAAAAACATTGAATCTGTGATTTACATGAAAGATTTTCCTTACTAAAAACTTTTTTCCTCCTTCATTCTCTCTTTAACTTATTTGGAAATGCTTCACACCAGTTGATATGATCAGGACTCTTATCATGGCCACAATGCCTGCTGCCTCCTGACCTGCTGAACAACCCTGAAATCTCTCTTCTGTGTCCTGCTCTGTAGCCGTGGGGCTGGAGTCTTCAGTCCACAAATTCTAGACTCCCTGATCAGCTGGGTGCCAGTAGATTCCAAAATAGGAAGCAACAGCAGGGATCTGAAGAGCAGGGAATACCTGTAGGTATCCGTTGGCTGCAGGGGACAGATTTGGGCCCACACTACGCGTGTTTCTGCACTACCCAGGATTCCACAGCTCTGCTAGTGTTTAAGTACCCCTGAAATTGCGGTCCAATAGCGGTGAGCTTTGCCATGGCAGTAGCTGTGATGCATGAGCTGAGATTACAGGACAACTCACTGAGAGATGAGCACCCACTTCGTGAGAGCACTCTCCCCGAGTTCCTACAATGTTAACACACACACACACACACACACACACACACACACACACACACACACACACACACACACACACCTTATGCCTCCCCATGCCTTTATGTGCTAGAGGTGTTTCCACAAGTATCTGTTTATAGGTCTAATATACTTAGAATCAAATGCTCATATTTATTTTACTTTTGATTTTTGTGGTGCTAATAATCAAATGCAGGGCCCTACACCTGTGAGGCGACTCTATATCTGGACTTCTCAGCTCCAGCATCTTTCACAGAATGATATTATGTGCATATAAAACACTAGAAGTGTATGTTATGAGGGTTATGTCTGCTTCTCCTCGTCTTCTGATCTTCTAATTTGGACAGCTCATTTTTTAAAGTTAATATTTCAAAAAATGCTCTTGTAATCATGTTATTTTTCAGAGAAAGAATTTTTAATGGGCCTCTTTGATTCTCAAGCCCAAATTTATTTCAATGCATCCTAAGCCCTTTAATCAGCAAAATGGAATTAGCATTGATAAGTAAAACATTGACTATGTCCTTAAAAATAGTGTACTTGGATATACCATCAGGGATGGTCATGTGACCTAAGATAGTAGATCATGACGAAAAAAAGAGCACAACAGGAAGTCTAAGAAGACCAAAGAGTGTAAAGTTTGTGAATTCAGGTATTATACAGAGCACTCTGAAGCCCATAAGACTAAGCTGAATTAGGGTGACTGAGAAAGAAGAAATAAAATAGAGCAGAGAAAGAACAGTGGTGTTTTGAGTAACTGTTTTTGCCTGCCTACTACTATTTTTCTGCTCTCATTTTTCTCCTTGGAGATCTTACTTTTGGGTGCCTCTACCATGATTCACCCCAGGTTTTCCATCCCAAATAACATATGTTGCTGACCAACAGCCGCATCTCTCAGCTTTGCGATATACACTGGACTGGTGTTTAATAATTATGACATAATGAGACACAAACATCATTTCTTGTTCATTTAATTTTCTTAGCAATATCCACAATAATTCGGCACCAATATTAGCTCGTTTTGCTAATGTAAAAGTGAGTATTAAGCAAGGTAAAGAACTTTCTTAAAAGTGTCAGTAGAATAGCAGGGAATGAAAGGAGGTTGAGCCTCATAGCAACTCATATTCCTGCTCATGAGTCACCACAGCCTCCATCTTAGACAGACTGTAGATTTTTCTAATAGGAAGACTTTTCCCCAGTTTGTTCAAATTAGTCTGTTTATTGAATCAATAGGAAAAATATACAGGTTTGCCTTCCAGGCCTTAAACATCTTCTTTATGTTATTCTTTATTCACTGTGACATTTTCCTTTTATATTATTAAGACTGTAATTAAATTTTACAAATGAGTCTACAAAAGTACAGCACAGAAAACATAAATGAATGACTAAATGGATGAATAACGTAGTATCATACTTCATGATGACGAAGTACAATGACAAAGAAGAAATATCTATTCATTTTAAGCTACTCTCCAAGACATTTTCAGAGTCTTGATGAAAGCAAAATAACAATAATTTTTATTCTTAACTAAGTGCAAATAAAAAAATTATCTGGGCTTACAGTTTTGTACTAATTAGGAGATAGATAAATTTGCAAATTTAAGTCTACAAACATGAATTAGTACACATGAGTCCCCATATCAATGACTGTCTTATAGTCTTACCCTTATATAGGTCAATAGTTTCTGAGGAAGCTTTTGGAATTTCTTCTCCTTAGTCAATGTAAAAAAATGTATTTCCTTCAAGTAAACTCAGGAAACCAGATTAGTTTTATTTTGTTGTTGTTTCTTTTTTCTACAGCCCTTCCAGATTTATGACTGCATAATCATATTTAAAAATCATATCTACATCCACAATTTACATATTTATAAATATATGACCAGGAAGTGCTTGTCACTATGTTCAGCAGTTCATGAAGAAAAACAAGACATGATTCTTGTTGCCTAAGGGACTAATACATAATCTCCTCTTAATTGAATTTTTCACTAGGGTATTTTTTAAGTAGTTTGATACCTCTGAATTTAATGAAACTTCAACTCTGTTGTGGCTCCTAACTCTCAAAAAAAGACTGTATAATGTGGCCTATGAGGAAGGTATTACTATATCACTTGAGATAATTTTAAATTATTCAACCACAATTCTGGAAAATTTGGAATAACTCTCCATAATGCCCTCATTTTGAGGACTTACTTCAAGCACTTTTTTCTTTTTCTTCTTAGTTAAGCCAAAAGTCTCTATTTACCAAGTAAAGGAAATAGAGAGCAAAAGCTCTTATTCTATATTAAAGGGAGCTAAACATTTTCATGAATAAAGATGAAGTCTGATTTGTAATGTATCTATCAAATCATGATAATAATAAGATCTAAACAAATAATCATTGAAATACTAATGTGCTCTCTCCCATCAATATGCATACTTCTACTTTCAACCAGAATTCCACGTTGAGTAGTGGTATTACAGTGAGTGCAGCATTCAATTCCCTGAGCAGACATTTCAACTAATCTCAATTTATTGGACCCCCAGGATCCTGAGAAGGCTGCAAGCTGAGTCTCAGGTATGGCTGCTTTTAACCTTGGGTAGCAGGTCCTTGAGCCCAGTCTCTTTTGTATAAAATCATATTCATATTATTGCTCGTTTCTTCACAAAAATTATAAAGACTTCTGACCTAAGAATTGATCTGTACAGGGCATATCTACTAGGGATAGTTAGAATACTACAGATTAATATCCTTGCAGGTTTAAGAATCTGAGATTAATTGGCCAAGGATAACAGTAGTATTTGAGGAATTTGAAAGATATTCAATATTAGGTGCTAAGTAGACAGGTGAATTTTACGTGTGTGTGTGTGTGCATGCGCGTGTGTGCATGCATGCACACACATGTATGGAGGAGGAAGGACAGATGTGTGTATGCAAATGAGGGGCAAATCATGGTTAGCCATTCTCCTCTCTTTGCTAAAATCAAAACAAACAAGAAAAAATGGGGCAAAGAGATGACCAAGGCAACTGGCTCAGAGACATTTTTAAGGACATCTTTAAAATCTAACAATAATCACAAATTGGGCTGCTGTAAACATGGGTGCACATATGTCACTGTGATATGCTATATCTTGGAAACAACCCAAATGTCCATCAACTGGAGACTGGATAAAAAAGCTGTGGTTCTTCTACAGAATGGAGTATTACTCTGCTATAAAAATGATAAGTTTGAATCATTTATACTTAAATAGACATACCTTGAGGATATCCTCATAAGTGAAATAAATAGGTACATATCACATCTCTTCTCTGGTATGAGAAAATAAAGATGTAAATGAGTCCTAGAATTGTATGTTATATATTGTGAAATAGAAAATGCTCAATGTAAAATAGGGTGAAGGGGGAAAAACGATGATATTATAACAAAAAAGTAAGGAAACAAATTTGATGTATATGGGGGGGTAGGGTGGGTAGGGCTATGGGAAAAAATGAGAATTAAGTTGTGTCTTATACTGGTACAAATCCCCATTGTGGAGTGCAATCATGATGCGTTTATGTAATGTACCAATAAAGATTAAAAAAAAAATCTATCAGTAAACCCCAGTCAGCCACATAGACACCTCACTCCTTGAATTCTGCAGTAATGAAAATAGGGACCTCTCTAGCTGGGGACTCGCTGGCCTACTCAGGTAATAAGTTTTTATTTTGTTTTTCTTTTTATTTTTTTCAGTTCTAGCATTGAACCCAGGCCCTCACTCATGCCAGGCAGACACTCTACCACTGACCTATGCCCTCAGCCCTTCATTCTTTTGGTGTCCTACTATGGTTGCTGGGGTGCACTTCTAAATCTGTGCTGTGGTTCATGGGAATAAATTACATGACGATTCATGATGGCTTCAGTTCTTCAGTTTGCCTCCAAAACTGTCAGAAAAATGTTAAAGGCCTAAAGATATTCTGTTAAAATATCAAAAGGAAATAGTAACAGTATAGCAAGTAAAAAGTTTGAATATTATAATCCCCATTTGATATTGTTAGATTAATATGAAGATATAAAGTATATTAATATATAAATATGATATATGTATGTGTATATACACAAAACCATAGATACATGGTCATCGAAAAACTGGAGAAATACACAAGTTTCCAAAAATTTGTTTCAAAACGCAGTCTCTTAGGATGCTAAAAATGCCTGACTTTCTAAAAAATTATTTTAAGTTTGTGAATTATCCATATTTAAAAAATAAAATAAATAGGTGCTTTCAACACAGAGCTCACTCAATCTGAACAATATGATTGAGAAATAAGATATATGTATAATAAAATATATAATTATAACAAGATAACTCTGGTTCCCATTGCAAAGATCATCTTCTAGAATATAAGTTAATGTCTAAAATCAAACTTCCATTTTACTAGCCAAAAGTCACAAGTCTTTATTCCTCTCAGTTTTCCTGGGGATTTATTTCTGCTGCTTGGAGCTGAAATGTCAATTTGGAATCTCAGATGAGTTTAAGACTTTAAATTTGTAAGATTATAAGAAAGAAAATTTAGTCATCAGCACATACTTTTATCTGATGCTCCTGTTGGGATATGTGAAAACCTCTGTGAGCATCGCCCAGCTATGAGGTACTTTCCTGACTCATTTGTTGAAGGAACTATATTTTCCCAGGGAATGCTGACATAATTTAGTAATGAGGGAAAAGAAGTCAAGACAAAAGTTAAAAATTGTGAATGTCCACAGGTTAAAAAATACCTCAATGTTTATTATCTATGCAATCAGTGAACATTTTTCTGCAAATCCACATTTTACTCCCCCTACCCAATAGATGGTGGGAACAAAAACAAATAGAAACTAGTAAAATTAGCACTGTGCTGATTTACTTTTCTAACACCTCAGTTCCATGGCATACTAATGCTCATCCTTCCAACAAGCAAATGTAAATCACTGAGTATGTGGTATCCATTGTCCTAAGCACTGTAACTGCAAGCAAGTCAGGATAGAAAAACTTCAGATGGGGAGAAAAAGAGACAAGGGAAACTATAACTGAAACTTATACTGCTAAGACGACTGTGGTTTCTGGAACATACTCTAAGTTACCTAAGCATAAATACTTACATCTCTTTTTTTACTTTATGTTTCCTTTTTTCTAGACCCTTCACATGCAAATTCCTTAGGAATACTAGGAAGTCTGTAAATTAGCTTAGTTGAAAAAAAAAATGAAAAGCAGGAACTTGATCTTTGACAAAAGAACAGAATGAGGGGCTGGAGATTTAGCTCAGTGGTTCTGGCACTTGTCTTGCAAACACAAGGTCCCAGGCTTGATCCCCAGTACCATATACCATAATGTCAGGCGTGGTGGCTCACACTTGTAATCCTAGCACTCAGGAAGCAGAGGCAGGAGGATTGCTATGAGTTTGAGGCTGAGTTTATGTCTATAATCCCAGAACTTGGGAGGCAGAGACAGAGGCAAAGGCAGGAGGATTGCTGTGAGCTCAGGGCCGGCTTGAATTATGAAGCAAGTCCCTGCCTAAAAAAATAATAATAAAAACCCAAAACAACAAACAAACAAACAAAAAACACCAGAATGAGAAGATAAAAAAATGCTTAAATTATCCATTTTAAAAAGAAAGTGGACTCAGACCTATGAAATAGGAAGTGTGCTATCTTTCCCCATAGGTTTCCATCCCCTCAAGAGAAACATAAATGTTCCCACTTTCAAAAAGTAGTACACCTCTGTCTTGAGGGTTTGCACTCTTCTTTCTTTGTGCACTTTAATCATTTGCTTAGTAAATCCCTTTATGCCTCTTTCTGACTAGTTCTGAAAATTTTTCAGCAAATCTACAACTTATTTTACAGGCAGGGTTGATTTAGAGTCCTTATCTTTGCTTTGGAAATTTCCTCAGATGATTTCATGTGACACAACGAACAAAACTGAGAAAATCTTTAAAAAAGTATTTTCACAAAACTGAACAAGTTTTAGACTCTTATTCTCATCCCATTTTCTCTGTTCTCCCCTTTTTATGGGCCTATGAGATGGAGGCTGGAGTAATGTATACAAGCACTCATGTCATCAGTGGAAAATTACGTATAATATTCCCAACACTGACAAACCTGTCAGGGTCAAAAAGATGTGGATTAATTTTAAATTGTATGTATGATTCAGAAATCACACATATTCACAAGGCAGCATGTGTTGTACATATAGATTATATATGTTATAATGTTGTCTGTCTCATTTATGATTTTTCTGTGGTGAAAACTTACAAAATTTTCTCCTAGCTTTTTGAGCTATGTAATACACTATTGTTACCTATAATCACATCACTATGCAGTAGAACAACAGAATTCACCTCTTCTACTGTAACTTTTCTTCATTCCGCTCCTGTCTCTCACCAAGCACTGGTAGCTGTTACTCTACTCTCAACTTCTGTGAAACCTACTTTTTGAAATTTATTTTCCCCTTTTATATAAAAACCTCAAAATTATACATATTAGTGGGTGTCTTGTTATATTAAATACACATGCACATTATGAGACATTAACTCAGCTCGAATGTATATACATCCTCAAACATTTATGATTTCTTTATGGCAAAAATCTTCAGAATTCCTTATTCTATCTTTTCAAAAAGTACAGCGCATCACTGTCTTATGTAGTCTCCCTGCTATGCAGGGGCTCATCCGACCTCCTCACTCTCCCCTCTCATTCAGTTCTCATTAGTGAACATTTCCCACCCTTTCTGAAGCCTTGCTTTTCTAGGCCTCTGGTAATCACAATTCCTTCCTCTGTTTCTGGGAAATCAGCTTTAGCTTCCCTATGTGAGTGAGATCACGTGGTATTTTTCTCTGCCTCGCTCATAATGAACTTCAGTTCTGTCCCTTTGCACAAATAACAAGATTTCATTCTTTTACAGCTGAATATTATTCCATTGTGTATATGTATGTTTTGCTTATCTGCTCATCAGTTTATGAAAAGTTAATACTTTTTTTGGTTATTGTGAACACTGTTGGATTAAACGGTGCAGATGTTTCTCTGATGTATTGATACAATTTCATTTAGATTTATACTGGATTGTATATAGTTCTATTTCTAAAGTTATTTTCAGGAATCTCAAGACTTTCTTCACAATGGCTTTAACAATTTATATGACGAAGGGGATAATGGGGTGTGGTGACTGTAAGTCTACCACTGGGACACTGAGACAGGAGGATTGTCAGGAGTTGGCAGGCAGCATGGGCTGCAGACTTCCTGGGCAGCCTAACTACAGCATGAGACCCTGCTTCCAAAAGGAAAAAGAAAGATATATGTAAACCTTAAATGTATATTGCTAATTTAATTTCTTCTTTTCCTATATTTATTCCTTTTATTTCTTTCTCTTGCCTAATCGCTATGGCTAATATTTCAAGAACTATATTGAACAGAAGTCGTGAGAGAGGGTATCCTTGTTTTGTTCCTGATCTTAGTGTGAAAGGTTTCAATTTTTGACCATATACTATGACGCTGGATGATGGTTTCTCATAGATAGCTTTTATTAGTTTGAGATAGAGACCATCTATTCTGATCTTCTGTAGGGTTTTGAACATGAATGGATGTTGTATTTTGTCAAATGCTTTTTCTGCATCAATAGATATGACCATATGGTTTTTGTCCTTGAGGCTGTTAATATAGTGTATAACATTTATTGATTTATGTATATTGAACCACCCTTGCATCCCTGGGATGAATCCAATTTGGTCAGGGTGTATAATCTTTTTGATAATTCTCTGTGTTCTGTTTGCCAGGATCTAACTGAGGATTTTTGCATCGATGTTCATTAGAGATATTGGCCTGTAGTTCTCTTTTTTGGTTGGGTCTTTCTCTGCTTTTGGAATCAGGGTAATGGTTGCTTCCAGGAATGAGTTTGGGAGTACTGCTTCCCTTCAAATTTCATTAAAGAGTTTAAGAAGTAGAGGCACTAACTCTTCTTTAAAAGTTTTATAGAATTCAGCAGAATACCATCAGGTCCAGGGCTTTTCTTTGTTGGAAAGTTTTTAATTACATTTTCAACTTCACAGATTGATATTGGGGTATTTAACATTCCTATATCTTCTTTATTCAGCTTTGGGAGTTCATATGTGTCTAGAAATCTATCCATTTCTTCTACATTTTCCATTTTATTAAAGTATAAATTTTCAAAGTAGGTATTTATTATCCACTGGACTTCCTCTGGGTCGGTAGTAATTTCTCCGTTCTCATACCTAGTAGCATAGATATAAGCCTTTTCCTTCCTTTGTTTAATGAGGTTGGCTAAGGGTCTATCAATTTTGTTCAT
>PVIR01041331.1:0-12795 GCA_004026965.1 Petromus typicus
TTTTTTCTATGATTATTAAAGACTGTCACTGTTGGCAGTGATACTGTGCTAAGGACCTTTCTGAAAGTCATATTACTAATGATACTTGCCAACCTGGGTGTACACAGAGCTTCTCGTGTTCTTTTATTTAAAAGTTAATACACATCAAGCACACGTGACCGTTTCAGGGTAAGGCTATAACAGAATGCGTAAACCTGAAAGGATGCAGGTGCTGGGTGGGATTATTTTTCCTGCTCCATCGCTGTGTTCAGTAGACCCACTGCCTGAATAAATCGGATATCTAGTCAATAAATTGTATCATGCTTAGAATGTTGAGTTTTTGTACTTCAGCGTAGCTTAGTTTTATTCTTTGCTGTAAGGAAGCGTACAATGTGATTTAAGGTTTTGTTCTGTTTGGGAGGCGTGATTTAGTCCATGAGTACTTTTAGAATCTGATAGACAATCCCATTCCATTGCTTTTATTCTTCTAATTAAACTAGGTACTTTGAAAATATAAAATATTCTCGAATAATCAAAATTGCAGTAAATGACATAGACCTTAGGGGCGTTTAATGCAGACTCTGTTGTTTGGGAACAAACGCAGTCTCAGGTGTCTGCACCCACCGGGCCTGAGCAAGCAGGACTCCCGCCCCCTCCCTGGTAAGAATGATGCCACCATCAAGTCATCATCAACAAACTCAGCATCCACTGCCCGGGGGGTGGGAGGGCACTGGGTGGGCAGCACCGGTGTCACTGGGAGCAAATGGACCCAATGGAAGGCTCATCCCACCCTTACCCGGGGCAGTTCACCACTTCCCCTGTCAATGTGCCCCCAATTGCCTCTCTTGGGGGAAGAGCCAGCCCACTTCACTTTTTTATATTAATCTAACCAGTTAGAGATTGGTTTAGGAATTAAAAATCTTTAAAACTTTACCATTTCTGACAATTCACATCAGAGTGAACTGTTGTAACCACGTTTTGTTTCTCTGTAGTACTGAACTAAAGAAAGCTGCACGATGGGGTTGGCGTGAGTTCTTTACCGAAGGCGTGCTAGTTTTTCGGGTAAAATATGGCTAAAAGTTTATGAAGTGAGTGGAAAAGAAAAATGAGTGCTGAAAAGAGAAAAAAGAATGCCCCCAAGGAGCTGAACAGACTTTAAAGTATTCTCAAAATAGACTGTGATGTTTTAATGGAAGATGTTCAGGAGATAGCAACTGTGGTGGTACCTGAAAAATGCCCAGAGAAAATGGAATGTGTGATGAATGAGGGTGAAAAAGATGACATGAAAATGGAGGCTGAGATAAAGAGAAACAAAAAGACTCTTCTAGACCAGAATGGACAGTACCCATTATGGATGAACCAGAGGCAGAGAAAAAGGCTGAAGGCAAAACGAACGAGAAGAAATGGGAAAAGCAAAGCAGCAGCCACAAAGGCAGTGAAGGGTTTGGCCTGGTAGACACTGAAAACGTGGAAATGCCACGTGGGACAGATGTTTGATTAGAAAGTACACAATGATTTCAGCTCCCAGGAAATGAAAACTTATTTTTGTTCATATTTTAACTTGGCCATTTTTCACTTCAGACTCAAAATAATTTGTTTTGGGAACTTGAATAAAGTATTTTCTTTGGATAAAAAAAAAAAGAAAGAAAGCTGCACGATGTTTCGATTAAGATAAAGGTAATTTTGGAAGACTAGTACATTAGTTTCGGGTGGCTGTTATAAAGAATGACTACTGCCTGGTGTAATGGCACAGCCTGTAGTCCCAGTTACTTGGGAGGCTACAGCAGGAGGATGGAATGTTTCAGATGAGCTCAAGCAACTTGACAAGCCCTTATAGTCAAACTTTTAAAAATGACATTAAATAGTGCTGGTGATGCAGCTCAGTGGGAGAGTACTTGCTTAGCATAGACAAAGAGCCTGGTTTAATCCCTGCAACATGAGGGAGAGAGAGAGAGAGAGAGAGAGAGAGAAGAGGAGAGGAGAGGAGGGGAGGGGAGGAGAGGGGAGGGGGGGAGGGGAGGGGAGGGGAGAAGAGAAAGAGAGAGGCTGGCAGGGAGGAAGGGAGAATGAAATGAAGAAAGGAAGGAAGGACCACAAACTTGCAGGTGGATGAAGGTTGGAGTCAGCACCTCTGGCTGAAGTTAGGGCCACACTCCTTTGGAGTGCTGACATAGAATCCTTTTCTTGCCTCTTTAGCTTCGGGGCCATTGGTATATCTTGGCCTGTGGTCACATTACTCTACTTTTTGCCTCCACTGCCTTCTCTGTGTTTGTCACACTTCTTACAATACTGATGGCTGCCCTAGGCCTTCCTAGGCAATCTGGTCTCAGGATCCTGAGCTGAATAAATCTGCAGTCTTTTTTGCCCTAAGTGGCATCGCTCACCTGGATGTCTTTTGGGGTTATTATTGACCCTCCTGCACTTGGTGAAATGCCATGCTGGAAGCTAAGACAGCATCTGTGCCCAAGACCCTAGGGCAAGGTCACCAGATGGTGGCAGAAATGTGGACGAGTGCAAGCAGAGGAGTCAGAGGGAAGAAGAGTGGGTTTCAGAGCTTGTGCTGTGCTCTCCTGCTGCCGCCTTTCTTCCTTCTTTTTGCCCACATCCTTCTTCATCTCTCACTCGCTTGCATGGCAGGACCCTTGTCCCACAGACCTCAGAACTGACACCACTGACACCACTGTCAAATATTTATGCCACCCTGAGCTAGCTCAGTGGTGGTGACCCTATGGTACACATGCCGCAGTGGCCACAGAGCCTTCTCCGTCTACACTCCGGCACTGCCCCAGCAGGTAAGTATCAGAACACAGTGCACAAAATCATGCCTGATGCAAACTTCTACTTTGGAATAAAAAAATGTTTGTGCCATTCGAAGCTCTGTTATTGTATTTTTGTTTTTAAGGCAAAGGATATTGCTTATGAGTTGTTTTTTTTCTAAACTAAAACCTCAGTTTTAGTTTAGAAAAATAGGTTTAATTGCAGTGTTAGTGCTTTTTAATAAATAAGTGGGTGTTAGGTTACAGTTTGTGCCCCAGGTCTCTAAAAATTTCATAATCGAAGCCAGGGGATCGGGGCCAGGGATTTGGCTCAGTGGGTCTGGCACTTGTCTTGCAAGTGAAAGGTCCTGGGTTCGATCCTCAGTCACCATATACAACAATGCTAAGTGTAGAAACTCACACCCACCAGCAATTAGTACTGAGTACCACAGTGCTGGGCGTGGTGGCTCATGCCTGTAAACCCAGCACTTGAGAGGCAGATTCAGGAGGATTGCTGTGAGTTTGAAGCTCACCTGGGCTAGATAGTGGGTTCAGGGCCAGCCTGAACTATAAATGAGACCCTGTCTTAAAAAAAAAAAAAAGTTCGCCATCAGTGAATTAGATAGTCCTCATTAACCTTTGAGCCTGTTACAACACACACACACACACACACACACACACACACACACACATACACACCCTGCCACTGTCTCAGAGACACGCTCTGTCTCAATGCCCAATTAAGACCAGGAACCTTCCTTACTCTCCTCCAGAACCCACTCTTCTCGTCGCCCACCGGATTCTTGAACGAAGCCCCTGTTCAGGCTCCCTGGGCCTGTGACTCAAAGAGGTCCGGACACACTGGCTCTGCTCCTTGAGTGAGGCCGGGCAAGCTGATGAGTATCAGTTTTTGCATCTATAAAGCAGCCATGGTGCCACTCGCCTTATAGACTTACTGCGATTATTCCATGTGGTCGTGTTTGAGAAGGTCCATAGGTGCTGTTCAGGGCTGACATTTGCAGGAACTGACCTCGCTGAGCACCTGCTAAATTTCTGGATTCAGGCTGAACTCTGGTGGTACAATGGAGGCAGAACCCAGTTGCTGCCTTTCAGGAGCATAGGACACAGCACTAGGGAAGGAATCAATATGTCCTGGTGAGAGGTGTGTGATGGGGGAGGGGCGGGGAAGATTTCCTGGTGTGTGGGCTGTGAGAACTGAGCTCAGAAGAGCGGGCCTATCAGTTTTCTCAGTCTGCATGACAGATCACGTGCATCTTGGAAACTTAAAGCAACGGGAATTTATTCCTAGTTTGGAGGCCAGGCCATCCACCATCAGGGGGACAGTAGAGTCTATGTCCTTTTCAAGGCTCTAAGGGAGACTTCAGTCCTTGTCTCGCTCAGTATCTGGTGGCTCCAGAAGCTTGGTTTGTGGCTTCTCTCTGTGTTCACTCAACTGTTTTCTCAATTTGTCTCTCCTACTCTTACAAAAACATTTCTCATCGGAGTTGAGTCTGCCTGGATAACCCAGGTGATTTTGCCTCAAGCCCTTAAACTTAATTACACTTGCAAAGACAATTTTTCCAAATAAGGTTGTATTCCACATCCCAGATCAACCTATCTTTAGGGGAGAGTGGAAATTATCCAACACACTGCCATAGGTATGAGGTTGCCAAGCAAGGACAGGCAGGCAGCCTTATTCCAGGAATGGGATTATTAGCACTATGAATACTCAAGGGCATAAAGTAGCTTTCTGATCTTGGTTACCACAGAACAGTGGTCTTACAAGACCACGAATTGTAGGAAGAGCATGGCAGACAGTGAATGAAGGGTCAGGCCGTAGGGTGGGGGACTTGGCTTCAGGAAGTTTAGCTTTTCTGTGGCACAGTGGTTAAGGTAAAGATGGCACAGGTCTGAGTGACTGTTAGGGATGGGCTGAATATGCTTGACAGATAAAATCTGCAGTGCTTGGAAAAGAATTAACCATGGAGAGAGAACATGGAAGGTGACTGATGAATTTCTGGTCCTGGAATTTAGAGATGGTAACTCTACTAATCGAGCTTGGCAAGGAAGAAGAGGAATCATGGGGGTGGGGGCTGTGTGCAGGGATAGGAAGAACAGGAGAAGGTGATTTGCTTGATTTTTGTAATGCTTATTTAAATTTCACACAGACATCTATCAAAGGATGCCCAGAAGATGAGTGAGGTATGAAATTTAAGGGTAGGAATAAGACAGGAATCAGAATACAGGGCAGAGAAGCGGTAAGGTAGAAAAATCCCTTAGGAAGGGCTTACAGAGAAGGGCAGAGGGCCCAGAGCAGAATCCTAGGAGACCCTGAAGGGCAAGGAGCGGGGAACACACGTCAGTCAGGAAGGCTGTGGGAGCCAAAGGAAGAGAAGGAAAGAGAAAGGGAAGGGGGGGAGGGGAGGAAAGGGCAGGGAGGAAATTGCTCAGTAGGTGCTCAGCATCTCTAGGAGCAAGTGAAAATGGCTTCAGGAACGAGATAGAGGCAGGATCCGGGAACCCTAAAGGCCCAGTGGTGTGAGCATGGAGGTCATCACCGACTGTGGAAGACTCTGAAAAACGATAGAAGCCCCGGGACTCAGACCCTCTTTTTTTTTTCTTTTCTTTGATCTAGACTTGGAGGATGAGCACCTCTCCAGGGATGGATTCGGACTGGGCACGAGAGGAGACTGATGCTGGGGCTGGTCAGGTATGTCACGTACAGCTTCCCCTCGGTTGTTGGGACAAGGCCTCAGTGGATGCTGGAAATCGTGGTGGCACCACACCCTGTATATACTATCTATTTCCTGTGTATGTATGTATATATGCATGTATGTGTGTGTATATAGATGACAAAGTTGAATTTGTAAATTAAACACAGTAAGATCAATAATAGCTAGTAATAAAATAGGATAATAATAACAATACACTACAATACAATTGCCAGCATCACGACCCTTGAGCTTGGTGGTTATTGATAAGTGAGATACAGTATGAGTACAAGCAGAGTTGATCTGCGAGTCAAGGTGGCTAGTGAGTGACCAGCAAGTGGGAAGCGTGAACAGTGGGAATACGCTGGGTGAGTCGCCTACGGAGAGGGATGGGACAGGCAGCAAGATTTCACCGTGCTACTCAAAACAGCACGCGATTTAAAACTTATGCATTATTTCTTAGAGTTTTCCTTTCCACTGGGCCAGCGGTAACTGAAATCACAGAAAGCGAACCTGGGACAAGGGAGGAACTCTGCAGCAGAATGGGGACAGCCCTGGACGCTGGTGCTTCGCTGAGCAGGGCCGGCACTGCCTCGTGCCTTCCCACGGCCTGTGATGACGTCATCCACAGAGCCCAGCTTCTCTTACTCCCCAGGCCCCGCACTTCGGCGATCACTAAGACAGGGCTCCTGTAATCTCTCCAGCAATGGGATGGGCATTGTGCTTACTTTGGAAATGAGAAAATGGGAGTTCGGGAAACACTTAAGTAAAGGAGGAGACTTCTTTTTTTTTTGGACAGAGTCTCGCTTTGTAGTTGAGGCTGTCCTTGAACTCAGCCTCAAACTCATATCACAGCGATCCTCCTGCCTCTGCCTCCCGAGTGCTGGGATTACAGGCGTGAGCCACCACGCCCGGCACTGTGGTATGTGGTGCTGATTGCTGCTGGGCGTGAGATGGTATGTGGGTACCGGGATCGAACCCGGGTCCTTGAGCTTGCAAGACAGGCATCAGAACCACTGAGCTAAATCCCCGTCCCCTGGGCAACTAATTTAAAGTCTTTCCCAAGTGCAAGACTCGTTGTGAGATAGATGAAAGGTATTAGTGTTATCATGGATCTGATAGCAGAGAGACCTAGCTCGGAGGCTTCAAGATGTAAGCAGATATGGAGCGATGGAAGGTGGAGTGGTGCCCTCTAGTGGTGTAAACTAGTCAGCACCCCCCCTTATTAGTACATATTCACAGGACCTAACGCTTATTCACTGTAGAGGATTGGTAAATGTATGTAATAAATTTCATTTGCTTTGTTTTCCCCTTGTCTCCATCCCCCTTTTATTTTCCAGATCTCACTTATATTTTTATTTTATAAGACTTTCTAAAGTTAATTTTGCCACTGAATGTACAGCTCGGTGTAGAGTGTGTGCTTAGCATACACGATGTCCTATATTTGATTCCCACTACTTCCACAAGAAGGACATATTTTAGTCGTTATTGAAAAAAATGGATGTACCTCCATTCTATACTTTTAAGAGAAAAAAGAGACACAAACTTAAAATTATATGGTTTCTCTTACATGAAAACCTCAGAACACAACTTACGGAGCAAAAGAAAAGATGGGCAATAGAAACATGGAAATACATCTTTTGCAAATGGGAAGGGGATCAACAGATTGAAAGAGAGGAAGAGAGAGAGATGAAGTAAAAAGGATCAGGATGTGTTAGGTTTATGTACCACCTCCCCACAGGGAATAGAATCACTGTGTACTGAAAACATGTAGTAATCAAAAAGAAAAGAACAGAAAAAAACTGAATCCACAGATTCACCGTTTGAAGACTTGGCTGTGTCAGGGCAGGACATCCACTTCGTTGGCAGCAGGGTTGTATGCATAAATTGGAAGGGTCAGAGGAGGGTTTCGGTGAACAAGAAGCCAACAGGCCCAAGGGTTGCAGTGGAGACCATTTGTTAGTTAAGTCTAGACAGAGGAAAAGTATGCCCTGCACAGAGCCTGTGACAGCTCTGCTCAACACTCAGCCCATGGCCTCCACTGGCATGTGCGTGTGCCACACGTGGACTTTGGCACATCCACCTTGATATTGCTAGCATTTGCCACAGGGTCAGGCATGGAGAAGGAGCTCAGTAAATGTGCAATGAAATGAAAGGAGAAAAGGATGAAAGGAGAAAGGAAGGTTGGCCTTGAGTAATTTGCTCAGAAACTGGCAGGAAAGACAAAATCTTATAAACTGGAGCTTAGGACCACAGCCTTTTGCATCAGAAGCATAATTCAATGTGGTGTCACCTTGGTCCCCTGAGGTTTATTTGTTGAAATTCTGATACCTGACACTTGGCCCTCACCTGAGTTCTTTAACTTCCAGGACAAGGGAGATCCTGTCTGCCTTTGAGTCAAGCTGGGATTCGCGTGCAGTGTTTCTTTGAGGAGTGGAGAGGAGTAGGAGTCCATTCCCCTGCAAGAGGCCTTTGGTGACCTCTTGGCCTGGCACTCTTTGAGTACTGGGCACAGAGAGAGGAGAGAGCATCAGTTGCCAGAAGTCATGAATACTGGGCCTGGATTTCCACGCGGGTAGCTGGACTTGGAAGAGTTCCCTCTCCTGTGGCTTCCTTTCCTTAACAATCTCCCACAGGTCATGATGTGGTAAATAACCTGGAGTCTGGCTGTGGAATAGATTAGGGAAGCCCACTACTGCAGCAGGCATGAGTTCGGGGGCTCTTGCTAGACTCCATGGCAGAAGCTAAGAGGTGGTTGTAGCAGTGGCTGCTTTGATGTTGGCAATGGAACAGAGTAGGGAGGTGGCCTCAGTAGAAGCCTGTCATCATCAGGGATACAGACTGTGTAAGGCCAGGCCAAGAAGTGAGTGATGAGACTAAAAGGACCTATGGCGCAAAAGCACATGGATCTTCGCAGAAAGTGCTGAGCACGGCACAACTGAAAAACAGCAAGAAGTTTAGATTACTGAAGCGTACTGTTTGGCCACAGTCCTTTCTCTTTCTTGACAAGCTGCTTAGCTTTGATACAGTTTCTTTCTCAAGCTGCTTTTCTGTTTTGTTTTTTCCTTGTGCACTTTCTGGTATTCTAAAGAAAAGCTGAATGGGTCTCGGTCTGGGGCTGCTCTCTAGAGACTGGCTCACGCTGGGTGTTCTCAGGACAGTCCCTCTGAGCCGCTGGATGTTTGGACCAGATTTCTTTTCTGAGTAATTTTTCATCCTCTGCACCACCAGGGTTATACACAGCAACAACAAACCATCTCTTTCTTATCTATTATTGTTTCCTAGGACCTGGGGGTGGTGTCATGCCCCAAGCAGGTATGGAATGTTTGTTGAAAGATGAAAAAGAACACAGGCGGTGCCATTCCTGACTCAGATGGCAGCTTTGTAAATGCTTGTCCCCTGATGACACAAGGGAACGAACTTGTCACATTTTCTCAAAAGAGATCATAGCTGCTGGAATGTTGTTGTCACTGTGGAGACATCCTGCTGCTTCTGTGTCTTTCTGAAGATCTTGTGAGTATCGGGGCCCCTCGGACTGTGAGCCCATGGAGAGGTTCCCTTCTGCTTGTCAGAGCTCAGGAGGTTCCTTGCTTCCCCTGCTTCTTTGTTTTCTCTCTCTTTTTTTCTTTTTGTAGAACTTCATATTGAACCAGGATCCTCCATCAAGGAGCTACATCCCCAGGCCTTTAGACTAAAAAAAAAAAAATTAAGACAAGGTTGTGCTCCATTACCCAGGCTGAGCTTGAATTTGCAATCTGGCTGCTTCAAGAAAACTCACGTAATGCAGTTGTTACAGATATGTGCCCCCACCCCTGACTCCATAAATAGAAGGTCTGATTCTTTTGGGTAATGTGGAATTATTGTTCTTTCCTTAAACGCGATTCTGTAGTGATAATGATGGTTGTTGTCCTACAGTATGTATCAGCAATCGTGTTGGATGCTTTACACGCATTATCTTATATAGTAGTCATAATTCTTGAAAGTGATAGAGTCTCACTAAGTTGCTAAGACTACCTGGACTGGGCTCAAACTGCAGTTCTCCTGACACAGCTTCCTAGCGCCCTGGGATTACAGGTGCGCATCACCACACTCAGTCCTACTGCTAAATCTGCCTCCAATTCTAGGCCAAGTATCCTGCAAAAGTTTCCACTGTCCACTTCGATTCTTTGGCTTCATTTCTCTTTGACACTTAGAAGCCCCACTGAAATCCAGCTGCCATTTTCACCTAGTCAGTCCAGGGGACATTTGGCATCTTTGACATTTGGCATGGCTGATACCCCTCGAGACTTTTCACTCTTGTGTCTGTCTCTGGCAGCTCTTTCCTAAGCTCTTGGGCCCCTTCTCAGTCTCTCACCAATTTTTCTTTTTGCCTCTGTATGTCCTTTCACTATAGCAGTCCATCTTCTGCTATCTAAAATCTCCAACCAGCTTGAATGATGTGTTTGCACCTTATTTTCCAGCTGTCACCTACAAGCTGCCGGGCTCTCTTTCCATCTTTTCTCTGTCTCTGCCAGCCTTTCCCCTGGCCACCAGCTGTACAGCTCCAGTTGGAGGTGTCTTAGGGAGACCGCTCGCAGTACACACGCCAGGGCCAGGCCAACATCCTCCTCCTCACGTGTGACCCCGTTCTGTATTCTCGCTGCCTGTCTCACATGTCAGTGAGTTGCAATAGTGCACACTCCTGCTCAAGGATGACACAGGTGCCTAATGATACGACACAAGTGTCTAGAAAGTACAGGCAAAAGCCGTGTTCTGGGCTGAACTGTGCCCTCCGAATCTAAGGTATGTAACACCCTCTTCCCCAGTCGGGTTTTTGTTAAGATGAGATCATACTGGATTGGCCTCAGTCCATATTATTGAGGGCCTTTCCTTTCCCCACTTGGCAAGCACTGTTGATTCTTTTACTTCTGGAATGACATCTGCCCTCTAGTCACCCCGTCTTCCCTCACCCCTGTGCCTTGGATCAGGCGCAGAGAGGTGCTGAGTTTATCCCAAGCTTCCTGTCTCCATTCTCCCTCCTGTGCCAACCTCTAAGAGAGACCCACAGATCTTTCTGCCCCACCAAGCAAGTGCTGCTTTCTCGCCACCTCCGTCAGTGGCTTCCTGCTGGCTCCAGGACAAAGGCTAACTTCCTTCCGGTGTGCCCTTTGGATGTCATTGGAGTCCTTAGGGAGGTACCCTCCTTCCAACAGTCTGTGCTCCAGCAGCAAACACTCTGCTGACAATGCTGTTGCTCTGTTGGTCTCGTCATGACACTCTGTTCTGGGGCAGCTCAGCTCAGATGGGCCTTCCCATCTGGCACACCAGGAGGCCTGGCCTCTTCATGCCCTGCTCTTTGGTCCTAACTCCCTATGCTTGGGAGCGGTATTTATCCTGCAGCACCGTGGCTTGCTTTTCACCCTGACAGCGAGCAGCTTTTCACATCTCTGTCCCACATTGTCCGGGGCAGTGGCTGGAACCCAACTCACGCTCAGTGAGTATTTCCCGGGATGATCTGGATCCCCCAAACTTTGGTAAATGTTTCCTTGTTTCATGAGGAGGTTTATTTATCATTGAAAGAATAACAGATGAGTAGTATTTAGTGTTCAGGGTCATATTGAGGTTCCTCAGTGACTGTCCCACACCACAGTCTGTTTCCCTTTCTTCTTTCTCTTTTTTTTTTTATTGTGGAAGTATCTTTCTTCCAATCTCTGTGTTGGCATGAAATTCTCCTCCATCATATCACATCTTGAATTTTTCTAAATTCTACGCACTTTTGACATCTGACTTTCCGTTGCTTCTCTTAGTTTCATGTTTCTCCTCCTGACACTCAATTACCAGAAAGAAAAACAGTGAGAGATGTGCTTTCTCTGAGAACTAAATTATTATGAAATCATCATGTCCTTCCTGTTGCAGGAAGACAGGGGGATGTTCCTCTCGCTGGTTCCTGCTTTGTCCCTCAAACCTGCCTTCTCTGCAGAGATCAGGGTCCCCTATGTACCCCCTGTCGGCCTCTTGCCTTTTGTCCCTGTCAATCAATCAGTGAAAAATATTCTCATTTCCTAAATGGGACACTCAAAAAATTTTTTTTTCTACTTGTGAGTTTGTTTGCTTAGAAAACATTAAAAATGCTACACTTACATTACATTTAAAGGATCCTTATAACAATTCATTGAAAAAGAAAAGAATTACATTAAATGGGAATTTTTCTAGCAAACATGGACTAGAGAATTAGATTTGAAGAGGACCAGAAAAGGAGGAAAAGCAGTAGTTTAGCCAGAGTTTTTCAGCAAGAGAATCTTCAAAGCATAATCCAGCCAAATCTTCTTTTGTATTAGTCAAGTGTGTGGGTCTGTATGACTAGCACTTAAAAATGGTTTTCAAGAAAATTAGAAAACAAGAACTGACAAGGTGCACAAGAGAGAGAATTGCCTACAGAGAGTGGGCGAAATAACTCTCACTAACCATACGTGTCTAGAAAGTACAGGCAAAACCATGTTCTGGGTTGAGTTGTGCCCTCCAAATCTAAGACACGTGACATCTTTTTCCCAGTTGGATTTCTGTCAAAATGAGGGCTTAGTGGAGTGGGTGGAGGGCTTAATCTGCATAATCAGTATCTTTACTCAAAGGCAATATGAAGACAGAGAGGATATAGTGTGACAGCGGGGCTGGGACCGGAGCAACGCGACTGCAAGCTGAGGGACCCTAAGGCCTGCCAGGAAGAACCACGCACAAAGAGGCAGGAGCACACGGCAGCAAGGCCTCCACACACCCCATCTCGGGTTCCTCCCCCCAGCGCTGTGAGACAGTGATCTGTGCTGTCCTGCACTGCTTATGGCAGTTCTGAAAATGCACACGGGCAAGACATTGACGGTGAAGGCACTGTGTTCTTGCTAGTAAGGGTGAACCGTGAAGCTCATTTTGGCTTTGCTGACAGCCTGTCCTTGTTAATACTTGAGCAGCTCAGCTTCTCCTGTAAAGGAAACGTTAGTCACAATTAAGGCAGGAGAGCTCAGGGCTGAGATGAGACAGAGAATTGGAAAATTATGGCCAATTCACACACAAAAAAATAGCCTTTTACCCACAGGAACCCACAGTCTTCAGGTGAGTCCTTTGGGCAGGAGGAGTCAGAGGTCAGTTGGTTCATAGTTGATAAAGGCTGAAATCTACTGAACTTTGATTTGCAAAATAAAATATGCCTAATGATAAGCTCATTGAATTCATCCTGCTTGATGATTTACCAAATCCCTTCATGTTGAATAGGATCACTTGAATAACAATCAGTTTCCTGGTGAGATTTACTTAACTGCTATTTGGTTTTGTTAGCCAATAGTTATATAAGATTCCACTTCTCAAAAGCTGAGGGTAAT
>PVIR01041332.1:0-12793 GCA_004026965.1 Petromus typicus
TGGTGGGCTTGAGTGTCCACACCCAGTATGGTATGTGGTTACCAGCATCGAACCTGGTCCTTGCGCTTGCAAGACAGGTGCCGGAACCACTGAGCTAAATCCCCAGCCCCTACTCTATTTTAAAAAACAAAACAAAAACAAAGATATGCAACATCTCTGACTTCTATATGGAAGCTTTATAGCCACTGAGAAACGCACTGTTTCTGCCCAGCTATGAAGGGATCCAGGACCACAGGCTGAAACAAAGCCTTCAGTACCTGGGTTCCTAAGTCAATATAGACATAATTTGCTGTTGTATCCAATCAATTAGCTTTAGGAACTGTTTGTCATCGCAGTCTGACTAACCTACAATTCTACAAACTACAAAATCCTGCCCACCTCTTGTTTTTCAGGGGGTTTTTTTTGGTTGCTGTGAAAAGTAAATACACATAAAAATACAAACACAGGATCCAGAGCATAGAAGGGGAGGGCTGGAGTAGGCAGAGGTAGGCTGGGGTGTCATTTGGTAGATTTAAAATTACTAAGATAAGAACCCAGTATACTGTAGGCACTCAAAAAATGGTTGCAAAATTTTTTCTAATTATATAAAAATATATTTGAATAGTTATACAAATGGAGAAATAATAAAAAACTGTTTTCTTTAATGCTTCTGTTAATATTTCTAACATTTCACAGAACATCTTTTGTTGACATTCTACAAATGATGCCATCCAACAATGTCCCGATGCTTTCTTCTTGTGAAGACAGTTTATATATCTGTAAAAATGAGAGACAAATGATGTCTTTCTGATATATTCAGGCACTACAAATTGTCATTCTACCAACATTTATGAGTGAAATTTTTTTTTATATTGTAAATTATGCTTATTGGTACATTATGAATACACATGATAATCACATTCAACATTAAGAGTTTGTACCAGAATATGACATGACTTGATTCTCATTTTTTCCCTTTCTCCCCCTGCCCTGCACCACCCCCATATACACAATCTTTGTTTTCTTTTTTCTTTAATATTACCACTTCATTTTCCCCTCATTATTTACCCTTACACTCTTTCCTTTAAGTATTTTCTACTTTGCAATATCAGCTATACATACTACAACTCATTTTCAACTTCTTCATATTCTCATACCAAAGAAAAGATATGATATTTATATATCTGTGACCTGTTTATTTCATTTATGAGGATGTCCTCAAGGTACATCCGTTTGAGTATGAATGACTCAATCTATAAGTGAAATTTTCATTCGATTACTGGATTAGTGGTATGAAATCATGAATTACAAATGTGAATATTAAAAGCAGATGAAAATTCATTACTCATCTCAAACATTTCTTTTAAAATGTAGTTATGAACATAAACATTCTCTGTACATAAAAATGTATCAATTTTAAAAGCACTCGTCTAGATACTAACTTCATACTCTAGTCAGCGTTCTAAATGTATTATATAATCTTTTTTTTTTTTTTTTAAGGTTTTTTGAGACAGGGTCTCACTTTGTGGTTCAGGCTGGCCCTGAGCTCAGCCTCAAACTCACATCACAGCAATCCTCCTGCCTCTGCCTCCCAAGTGCTGGGATTATAGGCATGAGCCGCCACCACGCCTGGCACTGTGGTATGTGGTACTAGTTGTTGCTGGGGTGAGTCTCCACGCCCAGTATTGTTATGTGGTTTCTGGGGATTGAACCCAGGTCCTTGCACTTGCAAGACAGGTGCCAGAACCACTGAGCTATATCCCCGGCCCTGTACTATATAATCTTGAGAATTAAAGCTATTCAATTTTTAAAGTGGAGAATATTTTTATCAAATGCATTTCTTTTTTAAAAAAATACATTTCTAATTCTATTTTACATACACCTCCCAATTTCCAGCCCTTATATTATTTATTTATTTATTTTTGGTTGTTGTTTTTGAAATAGGGTCTTGCTTTGTAGTTCAGTCTACCCCTGAACTCATTATGTAGCCCAAGATAGCCTCAAACTCATGGACATCCTCCTGCCTCTGCCTCCCAATTGCTGGGATTACAGGTGTAAGCCACCACACATGGCTATAAATATTCCTAAATAATTTTAAAAATTAACATTTCTTAAAAGATCAAATGAAAAGGTACATTGTTTTGCGCAGGGTTTTTGTTAATCTTTTGAGACAGGATCCGCCTATGTCATTCAGGCTGACCTTGAACTCAATATGTAGCCCAGGATAGCTTTAAACTCATGAAGATCCTCCTGCCTCAGCCTGTGGAGTGGTGGAATTACAGGCATAGCTAGGTCCACTGTTGATCAATAAGCTGCATCAGGATTAGTCATCTATCACATTGTAAATATATAAATTTACAAACCTTTTTGACTTCTGAAATATTTGTTATTTCAGGAAGATTTTTCAGAGAAACCTGAAGACCTTCTACTTGAGATATTAGGTCCTCTTGATTTATCTGTTTTTTTCCCTCTTCAATGAAAACAATTAGAACTGATGTGTCATTTGCTGAGACACCAAATTTTCTCAAAGCTTCTGAAATCTAAGGGAAAATAAAAGCTGAATGAACTACATCTGAAACATCTGAAACATCTCCTTACGTGACTTCTACCTCAGCCAAGTGCTTTCTGTTTTTCATATCCTAGTTTTTCCCTTTAATAATCTCTTCCCAGTATCTGCTGTTCTGGTCTCTAATATTCTTGCTTCTTAAAAAGTCAAAGCCATATTTCTCCAAACAGCATGTACACAGCCCTCCCTTCGGCTAAGTGACCTTCCCTCACGCATTCCCAGCTTCTAGCCGGTCTGGGGATCCCCCATGTTTCACAGCCTCCTGCCTGTGCTGACGCCTTGTCCTCTGTGCCCCATCTTCTCTCTGGGGTGTGGCTGCTGAATGAATGCCCGGGCGTCCAGGGCCACTCGCATCCCTACTCTCCTCCTCCAGAATGCTTCACCAGTCCTTTCCCTGTGCATTCATAGTCCCATTTGTCCTATAACTTAGGGCAGCTTAACTTTTTGCTTCTCCTCAGAGACACACTTGCTTCTTCTGCTCCTAGAACTAGAACTGGAACAGGAATAGTGTTCTGAATTATTTCAAAATGTCTCTAAGAAATAATCGTGGTCTGGTAAATTTTATTCCAGGTACTAGGGAATTCTACTACTATACTGAGATAACTACATTTTATACACTTGCAGTTATCTCTATTTTAACCAAACCACAAGCTTCCTAATTTTCTTTTGACGATATTAGTATCTGGTTGTATTAGTAGCAGTAGTATTAATACTAAAACGTCACCAGCAATATTTCAGTCATCTTTTTCATGTGTTACATGCATGGGGAATGTTGTTAGGTCAATAGTTGGGACTGAAGATGTAATCCGATGAGTATTTCAAACCACAAAATCTTCCTGAGCACTTGATGCGTGAGTGAGGTGGACTCAGGACTGTCAAGAGAAGCAGCAAGTCGCTGTACTGTGTGTGAAGAAGACATGCATCACTCAGGGAGTTACAGAAGAGTGAGAAACAGGCAGGAACGCACAACATGTCTAAGTCTAATCCTTATCATTTGGGTTTCTGTCAGCTTCTTAAGCAAAATACTCCTGGGGTCTTACAGGCAAGACTAGCCTCTTCTAATTTAGCCAAACTTTTGTTAACTCAGATGGAAACTGAGTTCCCCAGCTTATTTGTCTAGGTAGTGCTAAACCTCAAATCTCACTCCTGAGCTCTGTAATTATTTTGTTTTATTACCAGCAAGTGGCTTCCCAGAACTTAACCTCCGCTGCAACACTAGTGAATGCATATGTTATTGTGACAAAGTCAACAGAAATATGGTTAATAAACTCCATATTACGTTGTTATTTGGGGACAGGTTGAAGATAATTTCAGTAGATAGAGTTCGCGTCTTCATTTTTCCCAGTTTGTAGAGGTGAACTGCTTTGTTTGCTGCCACAAGTATCTGAAACGGGTCAACAATCTACCAAAAAGAATACACAATTACATGGGGAAAATATGAAAGAGTCTAAAAATACACCCCAATCTTATGGTAGCTTTGGTATGTAGTTTTTTTACTTTATATGACTCATATGGAATGTATTTTTAAATGCTATCTGAAGGTCTACAGGAGTTAAAAAAAAAAAAAATCACAGAATCTTAGCTAGATGTGGTGGCACCCACCTGCAATCCTAGCACTTGAAAGGTTGAAGCAGGAGGACCCTTGAGTTCAAAGCCGATCAGGGCTACATAGTAAGTTCAAGGCCCACCCAACCTACACAGCAAGACTCAAAACAAAACAATACAAAGCAAAAGCACCAGAATCTTAAAAGTTTCAAGGAACTTAAATAGTAAAAAACAACTTTAAATGAGTTACTGAAGGCTAATATGGTATGCTGTATTCTAAACATTTTACCTGTATTATTGTCTTTAGTGTTCTAATTACTCAATGAAATCAGTATTATTTATATATAAAAGAAGTCACTGAGGTAGAGAACCTCTAAGTTGAATCACTTAACACTCTGAGAACTTGGCCAAGTTCCTAGTGCTTTATCTGTTAGCAAAAAAATGAATGCTTGTTTGGTGAGGATGAAGTAAGCAAGGTTAGAGAAAGTACTAAGTACAATGCTAGGGACAGAGAAGTGTCTGTGTTTGCTATAGCTTGCTCAGACTCAGAGTTAGTGGCAGAGCTGGGTTAAGTCTGGGTACTATGATCTCACAGTGAGAGCTCTTAACCACTGTGTAGTAATTTCTGTGGACACTGTCTGCTTCAGAACCCTCATTTCACAGTTGAGAAGCTGGGCAGGTGAGCAGGTACCAGACCATGTGTCCAAGCTACATCACAACCTTTTCTCTTCCTCAGGCCCTGTGCTTCTGTTTCTATTCAATGTTAAGTTCAAGGCTGGTCAAGTCTGACTTGGATGAGAACATTTTACCTGACGATAATAGAATTTTAGCCAAACTACATCATGAAAAATTAACATATTTTGAAAGTTCCCTTATGGTTCACTCAGTTTTACACTTTGTACTTACCACTCCAGGATTTATTAATGAACCATCAATGCTGCCTTCCATGGCCTTTTTTCTCAAATCTCCAGCATTTTTTACATCTTTAAATAACAGAAGAGTCACTTTGCATTCAGGAAAGAGGTCCAGCTGATGTGTTAACTGCATTTCACAGAGAAGCAGGATTATACTGCACCAAACCTAAAAAAACCAACAGAACTCTTTTGTTTAAAAGTTGACATTAGTCTGACCCTGTGGTGCACTGTAATCCCAGCATTCAGGAGGCTGAGGCAGGAGGATCAAGATCAATTTGGGCTACACAGTGAATGCAAGGATGCCCTAGACAACAAGCAAGACCCTGTCTCAAGCAAAACAAAACACAAAGTGCAACACTGTGACTTGTTCTTTAAAAGATATCCTTACTAACATGTGAAAGTAAGTGCGATAATGCAATGACAGAGATGCTACATGAGAAAAGCAGATCCCCCAAAGCACATTTGGCTTTGTCATGCTTTCTTCCTGACCCAGCTGAGATATTTCCAGTTCTTTCCTATTCCTGGGAAAGCCAGTTAATATTTTGGTGAGGCCATGAGCTAAGTCCATTTCATCCTTTTACTCCATAAATTCCATTTCTAGGATTTGTTCTCAAGGAATTAATTCAAAATTTGGGTATTATTAAGATGTGCTTCTCATTATTATTATTATTATTTTTTTTTTTTTTTTTAGGTTTTTTGAGACAGGGTCTCGCTTTGTGGTTCAGGCTGGCCCTGAGCTCAGCCTCAAAATCACATCACAATCCTCCTGCCTCTGCCTCCCGAGTGCTGGGATTACAGGCGTGAGCCACCACGCCCGGCACTGTGGTATGTGGTACTGGTTGCTGCTGGGTGTGGGTCTCCACACCCAGCATTGTTATGTGGTTACCGGGGAATCGAACTCGGGCCCTTGCGCTTGCAAGACAGGCACCGGAACCACTGAGCTAACTCCCCGGCCCTGCTTCTCATTATTTTAACAGTGAAAAGGTAAGAATAAATTTTCTAGCCAATTTATTAGTTATGACCAAACCACCATTAAAAACTGTACACTTAAGTGCTGGGGATTTAGCTCACTGGTTCTGGTGTCTGCCTGGCAAAAATGCAAGGTCCCAAGTTCGATCCCCAGTATCACATACCACAATGTTGGGAGTGGTGGCTCATACCTCTAATCCCAGCACTCAGGAGGCAGAGGCAGGAGGACTGCCTGCCTAGATAGAGTTCATGTCTAGCCTGGGCTAGACAAAGTGAGACCCTACCTCAAAAACAAAAACAAAAAAGCCTGTACATTTAAGTGCCAGGAATTTAGCTCAAGTGGTACCATGCCTACCTTGGAAGGACAAGGGCCCAAGTTTGATCCTCAGTACTTAAAAAAAAAAAAAAGTAAAAACCATACATTTATCAAGTTTTGTTGGAACAAGTTGATAATCCCAGCACTCTAAAAAACTGAGGTAGAAGGAACTCAAGTTCTCACTCAGTCTAAACAATTTAATGATTTAGCAAGACCAGTTTCCAAACTAAAAATTGCCGAGGATATAGCTCAGCACAGAGGCCATGGGTTCAATGCCCAGTATTGAATTCAAAACAAAAAACTGTGTTCTTTTCTCTTTTTTTGTTACTGGGGATTGAACTCATGACCCTAAGTTTGTGAGGCAAGTGTGGTGGCACGGAGCTAAATCTATAAACCTAAATTCTTTTTTTTTTTTTCTTTGAGACAGGGTCTTGCTTTGTATTTCAGGCTGGTCCTGAACTAAGCTTCGAACTCACAGCAATCCTCTTGCCTCTGCCTTTCGAGTGCTAGGATTATAGGTGTGAACCACCCCGCTCAGCCTTGTGGCATGTGGTACCAGGGATGGAACTCAAGACCCTGCACTTGCCAGGCAGATGCCAGAACTACTAAGCTAAATCCCTGGCCCCTCTAAAAAACTATACTCTTGATAATGTAAGAAAACATCATTAGCGTTAAACACTTCAGTAAAACAAAACAAAATGTGGCTGAATTTCAGTTTTTGAAAAACTGCATATAAAGAAAAAAATTGAAAAGAAAACATAACATTAAGTTAAAAAATTATTTGTTTGCTGGCATTACATCCGACTATTTGTTACAAAAAAGAAAAAAAACAAGAATATTTATAAATAATATCCTAGCACATGTAGTTCGATCTTTAGTCATGTTCATGTCTAATAAAAAACAAATGGAGGGGGCCAGGGATTTAGCTCGGTGGTTCTGGCGCCTGCCTTGGTGCCTGCTTTGCAAGTGCAAGGGCCCAGGTTCGATCCCAGTAAACACATACAGCAATGCCAGGGTGTGGTGACTCAAATCCACCAGCAATCTGTACCACATTCCACAATACCGGGCATGGTGGCTCACACCTGTAATCCCAGCACTTGGGAGGCAAAGGCAGGAGGATCCCTGTGAGTTCGAGGCTCACCTGGGCTATACAGTGAGCTCAGGGCCAGCCTGAACTACAAACGGAGACCCTGTCTCAAAAAACTTTAAAAAAAAATGGATAAAAAGTTGTACTAAGTATAATACAATTGTGATGCGAAAAGATACACAGAGAAGACTTGAAGGAAATATCTAAACACAGTCATCTTGGCTAGTGAGATTACTAGGTGATTTCCCTGTCTACTGGCGGTACTGAGAAATGAGCCCATCTCCTTCACATTATGTCCCCTAGCTCTTTCTTTTTTTTGAGAGAGAGAGGGTCTTGCTAGTCAGTAAATTTCCCAGGCTGAGCTTCAATTTTCAATCCCCCTTCCTCAGCCTCCTAGAAGGCTTTTAGGTGACTTTGTTTGAATAAAAAGTAAACATATTTTGGCTGGGTATGGGGGCACATGTCTGTAAATTCCAGTACTCAGGAAGCTGAGGTAGGAAGACTGCTGAGTTCAAAGCCAGCCTGGATAAACAAACTCTAAAAATACAGTGTTGTGTATATTCTGAATTTTCAAGAGGAACATACAAAACACAAGTACTTACATCAGAAAGGAAAAAAATGTCTATTCTTTTAATTTAGGAGGGAAATGTTAGAAAGCTTCAAAATAATTCGTTCTTGTTTCGTGTAATTTCACTTAAACCAGAAAATTTAGAATTATTGTTGGATAGTACATGATTTCTCCTCCATGAAACTCATGTTGAAATCTCCCAGTGGAAACAGGTGGGGCCTTCAAATGGTGATGAGGACTGTGCCCTCCTAACTACATCCACGGTTGATCTCCAGTCTGAGACAGTTCTGGAAGCAAACTTGGCTAGGTCTCCTCCTGTGCTCCTTTGTCTCTTGCCATGTAACAGGCTGAGCTGTCTCCCTCAGGGCTGTGTGGAGCAATGACACTATTAAACACTGTCCCTGGACCAGAAGTGTTGGCCCAAATTAACCACTTTTCTTCAGAACTCACTCCATGTAAGACACTGTTATTAGCAACAGAAAATGGACTGATACACTTATCTTTCAAGTCTCACATCTAACCCCTATAGTCCTGAATTTTGACTCCTAAATTAATTTTGAGCCATCCATTTCTCTCTCGCACCTCCCCCCATTCCAGTAGCCTCCTGAGAGTGATGTCCTCACTGAAATCCCTGCCTCCCTATCATCCAGCTTCCGCCCGCAGTCATAGATATTCTTTCAAAGCTTTTATCAGACTGTGCAGTTCTGGTGCTCTGAAAATAAAACCCTAACTTTGCGTCAAGCTTTCCCTTTCTAAGATCTGGGCGCGACTCACCTCTTCTACCACAATCGGCCTCTGATCACAAATCCACTGAATGAATAGTTCCTCTCTTTCCTTTCATGACTTTTGCTGCCACATCCCTTCCTTCCTTCGGAGTCCATTTACCAGAACAACAACAGCCCAGGGCTCCTATTTCTGTTACAACAGCTCCTTAGTACCGAGAACGTTAATCATGTGCATACTGGGTTGTCCTGTTTCTTTTTTTCTTTTTCTTTTTTTTTTTTTTTTGAGACAAGGTCTCGCTTTGTAGTTCAGGCTGGCCCTGAGCTCAGCCTCAAACTCACATCACAGCAATCCTCCTGCCTCTGCCTCCTGACTGCTGGGATTACAGGCGTGAGCCACCACGCCCGGCACTGTGGTTTGCGTTAATAATTACTGCTAGGCGTGAGTCTCGACACCCAGTATTGTATGTGGTTACCGGGGATCGAACCCAGGTCCTTGAGCTTGTAAGACAGGCGCCGGAACCACTAAGCTAAATCCCAGGCCCTTGTTCTGTTTCTGACAGTCTCACTGTTGCTCAGAGTAGCCTCAGATTCCTAGGTTCACAGGCAGGCCGCCACGGCGCCCGATAGGCCCCATTAGTCTGCTCGTTACACTGAATTTCTCGGAGGGAAAAGGCTATTGTTTCCGTTGGCGTTCGCAGCACCAACCTTGGCAGGCACGTATGAATGTTGGCTGAAGAAACCCTGGCACTGCCCCCAGGAAACTGTTACAGCGACTGGGGCTGGACTTCCCCACCCATTCCCGCTACAGCAGCTGCGAAACTCACTGTCCGTTCCGGTCCTTGGGGAAGATCAGCCCCTCCACACAAATCCCTCAAATACCAGGAATGATGCCCAGTCCCTGCCCTCCCAGAGCCGTTTCCCGATAAACCGGCTGGAGTCACCCTGTCTTCCTAGACCGCGGCGGAAGTCAGATCCCTATTAGCGGAAGTAAAGAGTGAAAGGCGCTGTTCCATCACTTCCGGCGGAAGCGGAAAGGATCTGCCAGTCCAAGCCGGAAATAAGGTATAACCTGAGAGCCGTCCTCAATTTCGTCTTACAGAAAGTGTTTGCCAATCTGAACTCTGTAGATTTCTACTGCTAGAGTCTTAACAGTTTGTTTTCAGGGCAGGCGGCACTCGGTTTGCTTCGTGCTTTTTTAGCAGTCAGTCACTTGTGCCTCCACTACTCGATTTGCCTCTGGAACATAAGACGCAGGGACTTAACAGAGATGAAATCAGCTTCTTTTAACTAGAGTAGGCTTTGAAGTTTGATGTGTAATCTTTGTATAAGCCTCCAAGGTAGGGTAAAGAGGCTGTACAGTAATACCCATTTAACTATAGTTGGGGCTTCTCTGCAGAGAAAGGTAAATAACAAATACAGCTGTCTGATGCATATGTGCTGTAGAGAAAAAAAAATGAAGAAAGAGATTGGGGGTGTAACTCCTCTAAGAAGGATGATTTAGAACCATCGACCAAAAAAGGCTAATTTGAAATAGTGCTTGGAGGATATCTAAAAGCAAAGTTGATATATCTGGGAGAGCAGCACGCCAGGCACCCTAATATTCTTGGAGATTATATATATGGTACTTTTTTTCCCAGACTGCGAGCCACTTTAGAGACTTGCACATCCAAGACTACACTGAGCTACATCTCCAGCCTGCATTTTCTTGTTGTTTCTTGTAACAAAAGAGGCATCCAAATTGCTTTTTTTTTTTTTTTTTTTTGACACAGTCTCTGAGTTTGGGCCCTGAGCTCAACCTCAAACTCACAGCAATCCTCCTGCCTCTGCCTCCTGAGTGCTGGGATTACAGGCATGAACCACCACACCCAGCAGTGTGGTATGTGATACTAATTGCTGCTGGGGTGAGTCTCCACAGCCAGCGTTGTTGTATGTGGTTCCTGAGGATTGAACCCGGGCCCTTGCATTTACAAGACAGGCACAGGAACCGACAGGTGCTAGAATCACTGAGCTAAAGCCCTGGCCCATTTTTTGGTTTTTTTGAGGGGGGGGTCAGTCTCACTTTGTAGTTTAGGTTAGCCTTAATCTCACTATGTAGCCCTGGCTACCATCAAATTCACAGCAATCTTCCTACCTCTGCCTCAAGAGTGCTGGGATTACAGACATGATATATGGTGCTGGGAATCAAACTCAGGACCCTGCGCTTGAGGCAGACTGGAACCACTGAGCTAAATCCCTGGCCTGAGGTTGTATTTAAGGAAAAAAAAAAAAGCCCAAAAGCTCAAAAAAATCTAATTAAGCGATGACATAATTAACAAACAAATTTAAGACATAATATAATATTTTAGTCCTGCAAAATGACTAAAATGTAAAATACTAACAATACCAAGTGTCATCAAAAATGCAGAGATGAAAATCACATATGCTGCTGTTCTGAATATAAAATGTCATTACTACTTTCAAGATGAACTAGTTTCTTTAAAAACATTAAACATATACTTACTATATGTGGTAGTTCCACTCCGCAGTATTCACTCAGGAGATAATGCAAACGTGTCCAAGAAAAGGCTTGTGAAATAGTCACTGCACTGATAGCCAACTCACCTGAATGCAGTGGAAGATAGCACCTCAAACATAACTAGAGATAGGTAAAGAGGTGTCACAAAAGCTGGGATTCATTGCAAGCTGGTCTCCCAAGGTTCAACAAAGCTGTTCCTGAAGGACAAAAGCTCATCCACAAATACTTCTCTTCCACCACAGCTTGCAACCCTGCCTGCAAGTTTATATCCTCGAAGCAGTGCAGCATCCTGGGCTAACACAAAGGACATCTTGTTACTAGGGGCAAATGGAACAGAGCCTGGGCCTACTCCTTCTTTATTGTAAAATGTGACATTCCCAGGAAATTATAGTTATTCTCGCCAGTCCAAGGGCACCCAGAGAATTGTCCTGCTCCTTATATAAGAAATGTTCATATCGACTTTACTTAATAATAACAGGTGAGAATTATAAAAGCCCCACAACATGTCAATGGATACATTGTGGAAAATTGAGACAATGAAATAATACTCACTATGAAAGAGAAAATAGACTAAGATTTTTCAAACATCAATGAACAAATATGCTTATCAAAACTAGAGAAAATAAAATTACAGTACTGCAAGATTCCATTTCTACAAAACTTTAGGAATGACACATTTATTTTAAAGTGACTAAAAGCAAATTAGGGATTATGCAGGATGGTAGAAGGACACGATGGGGCAAGGCCAGTGTTCTGTATCTCAGTGTGGTGTTACGGGATGATAGGAACATATCAAAGCACTTTAGAAAACTACATTTTATAAATTGTGCTGCAGTAAAGATTAAAACACATCAAAAAGTCTCACTTCATATTTAACAGCTTGTTTGTGACTTCAACAGCTGGAAAAATCACCTGTGTTCATCAAGTGAATGAATAAATTGTCATATATACAAAGGTATCTACAATGAAGTAATTTATTAATAAAAGGAATCTGCTATTGCTATATATGTAGCATGGATTACAACAGCATGAATCTCAAAATGCTGAAAACCTGTTCTTTTTTTTTTTTTTTTTTTTGCAGTGCCCATGATCAAACACAGGACCTTACACTTGCCAGGCAGGTGCAGCACCACTGAGCTAATCCCTGGCTCCCAAAGCAATTGAACTTTAAGAGTATACACAATATGACTCCATTTATATAAGATTAATTTGTAGTGACAGCAGTCAGTGGTTGTGGAATAAGGGATTTGGTGTGCATAAAGGGGTTACAAAGCAATATGAGAAAACACTGAGGTAGTAGATATGTTCTACTTTGTGGTAATGGCTTAAAGGATGCATATAGGTCAACATATCTAATTGGTTATAAGTAGCTGTGGTTTATTATATTGTCAGGTCTCTACAGCTGTTTTAAAAAACAGTAAGACACTATATCTGTTTATGACAATAGCTAAAATAAATCCCAGCACTCTGTGGAACTGAGGCAGGATGGCAAGTTGAAACTTAGCCTGGGCAACTTAGTGAAACCCTATCTCAAAATTAAAAACGAGGACTGGGAATGTAGCCCAGGGAGAAGGCCCTGGGTTCAAGACTCACATTGGGGAAAAAAAAA
>PVIR01041333.1:0-12801 GCA_004026965.1 Petromus typicus
AAATACAGCCAGAGTTCTAGAAGTAAGTGGTGGGCAGCCTTTGAAAAAAATCTCTAAAGGGTTCTGTCTCCCAGGATTTGCGTCTTTTTAATCCTCTCCCCTTGAGTGTAGGCTGGAATTTCTGACTCATTTTAATAAATAAAATATAACAAAGTGATATTATGTCATCTCTAATATTAAGTTATAAAAATGTTGTGATGTATTGTTAGAAGATTCTCCCTCTGTCCCTCCCCCTACCTTTCTCTCTCTCTCTTTCTCTCTCTCTCTCCCCCTTATCTCTCCCTCTCTTCCTCTCTCCATCTGTCTCTCTCTCCCTATACTCAGTTTTTGAATAAGTGGAAACCAGCTGCCAGAGGAAGCCATATGTGTTCATTGTATGTGAATAAATAATCATTCATGTAATTTTCCTTATCTATAGACTTACAAATAAGAGAAACTTTCCAAAGAGCTATGTTCACGAAATTATTATTTGAGAATTAACCTCTGTACAAAAAGATTCTGAGCCACGAGCAGAGCATGTGTTGTGGCAAAAAGAGACCTCTTTGGAGGATCTTAGGAGGGACTGAATCTCTTTTTTGAATATAGTAGTTATGTAAATCACTGGTGCCTAGAGGGCAGGTGGTAATGGTAACCACTAAAAGAGCACTTCATGGTCTTCCCTCCTATGATATGCCCTTGGGTAATCCTGACTTTAGGATGTGGGCTGGCCCTCTAACTCTTTTCTGATGAATACAATATAACAAAGTGGAAAGATATAAATTCAGAGATTAGGTTACAAACTGACTGTGATTTTCCATTTTTCATCCTCTCTTATTCCTTCTTTCTCCTTTCAAGTCCTACCTTGGAGAAAACAGATCTAGAGAAAACAAGTCACCTTGTGGAGAGATCCCTTTGTCAAGGATGCAGATAGATATCTCTGGTAAATAACTGGAGAACATCAGGTGGGTAACAGCCACACAGTGACCCTGGAAGTAGATCTCCTGCCTTTCAAACACTGAAATATTACAACATTAGACAATCCCCAGAATGTAGGTGTATAAAAGACCCTGGGAGACCCCAGCTGAAAATCTATTTGTATCCGAGGTCCACAAAATCTATACACTATCAAAAATATTACTTTACTAAATTCTCTTATTCTCAAGCAATTTACTACCATTGAAAACTAGTACAGGAACCAAGTATGGTGGCACATGCCTGTAATCCCAGCACTCAGAGACAGAGGCAGGAGGACAATTGCCATGATTTCGAGGCAAGCCTGAACCAGAGTAAGATCCTGTGTCTAAAAACAAAAAAACTAGTACAAAAATCAGGAAGCAAAACTCCAAATGTGTTTTCAATCCTTCTCGGCTCTCTGGCATTGCTGTGTGCCTATAACATGGTAAAACAATATCCTTGAGTCCTAAGTCTTTTTAATTGATTCTATGGGTACATTTCATATACACATTATGATCACAATAAACACTGGGAATTTGCACCTGCACATGACACAACTTAATTCTCATTTTCTCCCATCCTCTGCCTTCCCTACAACCTCCTTCCCCCTGTATACATAAGCTTTGTTTCTTTTTTACTATCAAGTTTTTTCACTTCCCTTCTTCATTTCCACTACCCCCCTTCTCCCTTTGAATATTTCCTTACAATTTCACAGTAGTGTTTTTGATTTCTCAATGACATTGCTTTCAATTGTCAGCTTTGGTAGCATCAAGTATGGTCGAAGGGGTAGATGCTGTGCATGCAGCATGGATACCACCATCTGAGGCTGAGATGAGGCCAGTCAAATGAGCTGCTGTGCAGCCAAGCACACAACCCATGACATGCATACTGAAGAGTTCCATATGGGATTTCTTTAGGCCTATTTTTATAATTTATGTGACCATCATCTCCAAATATGCATTAGGTTCAAATTTCTGTATTTCCCCAACATAAAAACTCCTATCATGAAAGTCAAGCCATGTTAGATCATTCAACTATGTGTTTTTTTAATTGCTTTTGCATGCCTGAGGAAACTCTTTCTTGGAGTCAGAAATTATCATCACTTTCTAAAATATTTAATACAAAAGAATACTAATCACTTTTGATCTGAGTTTCAGCCAAACACTTCCTAGATAGCTTATATAGAAATAATAGAAAATTATAAAGGAGATGAAACCTTCCTCACCCCATTGGCAAGTGAATACAGGAAAGTAATAATAAAGAAATTAATATATATACTAAACTACTTATAATTATTTTAGTAATAATAAAGGAATGAAAAATATTCTGGAAAGTAAAAGCATGATACATATAGGATTATACAATGTCCAACAAGTTTATTTTAAATATGGTCCCATGGGCCAGGGATTTAGCTCAGTGGTTCTGGGGCTGGCCTTGCAAGTCCAAGAGCCTGGGTTCAATCCTTGGTAGCCACATACAACAATGCTGGGCATGGACACTTGCCCACCAGCAATCAGAACCACATACCACTGTGCAGCAACTGGTGGCTCATGCCTTTAATCCCAGCACTTGAGTGGCAGAGGTAGGAGTATTGCTATGAGTTCAAAGCTGAGCTCAGGGCCAGCCTGAACTACAAAAGTGAGATTCTGTCTCAAAAAAAAAAAAAAAAGGTTACATTAAAAGCATTAAAACTTTTGGTATCATAAAAAAAAGTATAAACTGAAAAGGGAATATTTGAACGAGGCAAAATCTTACAGCTTCTCAAACAATTTGAGAAGCTCTAAACTAAAATCTTGGGTATAATGAAATTGTGATTATAAGACAAGGAAGAGGGGTTTTTAAAAAACAAAAGATTATAAAAAGTGTCAAAATGTTAAAAGTAATTATTTTAAATCTAAAATGAAGTTTTTACTCTTTCCGATAAGACACATGTACTTATTTATTTATCATGTATACATTAAAGCCCTCTTTATGTCAAGCCTGTTCATAAGTTATGAAGACAGATGCTACACTTTTTCTCTTGGTATATTCTGACGTTTTCCTTAAATCAAATAGCAAGGTTCTGAAAAATCTACCATCCCTGAGCAGAAGAAAAGAAATAGAATTGTAGGCTGTACATTTCATAAATGCATTGCCTGCATGGAAACATGTCTGGGAGTCAAGTTTTTTTTCTTTGCTATAATATTAGTGGCAACTTTCCAGCACACAGTAGGTTCGACAATGTGAATACCATGATTATTGGATTATTTGTAGGATTTAAGTTTCCAAGAAATGTTGCAACTTGTATTTAGATATCTTGGGAATGCTCCAGAGTTTGACAACCTAACTGAGCTAAGTTCTGTTTAATTTGAGAACACAAAGCATGACATGTAACTTCACATTCACACACTGATTGTAATCTAATTTTTACTTAAATGATTTCCTATTTGTTTTTAACATAGTAGTGCTATTCATTCATTTTTTGACATAGAAGCATTTACACACATACATGAAGAAAATAAAAATGATTTGACTTAGTTGTATTTGTGATGAATTATGTCACTCCTCTTTTCCTACTTGGGGAGGGGGTCCATATTTTAAGAATTTCAAAGCCAGTATGAACAGAGAAGACATATATTTCCCTGTTTAGGTTAAGTAAGGAATTGAAAGCAAAAGCCTTCACACTGAGATGCATACCCAGAAGCTTTTATTAATAATAATATTATTATTGTATTATATAGTGCATTATAATAATATATTATTATTATATTTGTTATAATGCACTATATTATATACTATATTATTATAATGCACCATATAATACAATAATATTATTATTGTTATTATTTTATTTTGAAAGAGTCTGTAATGTTGCTAAGCTGCCCAGTTGAGCTCAGACTTGATTTCCCTTTCCCTCCGTTTCCCAGAGTGCTGAGAATGCATGCATGGCCACAATTCCTGGCTCCTAATTGTGTATCTAAATGATTTAATGTGATATTTAATTGCCCTTTCAGCTTTTTTCTTTGTTTCTATCTTTTACAAAAATTCTTCTAATTTTCAATTTCTTAAGTCATAATGAGAGTATGAGGCACCAGCTGTCTATCTTTTTCATTCTCTTTACCTTTATTCCACTTGACTTTTCTTGTTAGCACATATCTTTGCAAAATCTCCCCTATTTTTATTCACTATCTTCTCAATTTGAATGCTGCAGGATTATCTGTTGTTATTCACTGTTGTCATCCAAATCACTGTTACATGTTTTTCACAAATGGGGTGAGGTATGTATGTGTGTGTCTGTGTGTTTGTCTGTGTATCTGTACATATATACTTATTAAAATGTATAAATACAATTTTTAGAAAATTTACAGAGGTAGTTTCCTAATGAAAGCTTCATTTTCCCTTTGTAAGTGATATTACATTGCCTTTCATTATTGCAGTATCTTTTAAATTGGGGTGAACATTTTCTCTGTGTGTATGTATTGAAATTCTGCCTAAGTGTGATATTTTACCTATTGAGTTGGGAGAATACAGTATTTAATTAGCATAAATTATAAACCTAATTTCCTACTGTAGGACCAACTGATCCCATCAATGAATGGTTTTTGAGAGATGAAGATTATTTTTTTTAATAATTTGAGTTTACTGATACATTTTAGGGATACATTATGATCACCACATTCCTCATTGATAATTTGTACTCATACATGGTAGATCTTGATTCTTATTTTTTCTCATTACTTTTTAAAAAATTATCTTACCTTCTCCCCAACAATTTTTAGCTTCTAATCATTAAATGCAAAAAATATATGAATTTTGTATTTAATGCTTGACTCACATTCTTATAGTGAAATGATTGGTAATTTCCTGAAAATAAGGTTAATTTATAAACCTGTGAGTATGATCTTATTTGCACAGAAGAGCATTCTTAACAAATGTAACTACTTTAAGGCTATGCAAAGGATGAAAAGAATAAAGCTAAGTGGCCACAGTCCTAGTAACATCTAAAGCCAACAGAAAGAAGATACAAGAAGGTACTCTATTGGTAGTTTTTGGAGGAGTTCCAGTCCTACCAATACCTTCAGCTTTCTCACCTTCAAAACCATGACAGAATGCATTTCTGTTTCTGTGAATAGTCTATTCTATAATAATTCATCATGAGTGTCCAAGAAAATCAATAGTACTCTTTACACTAGATATTGACTTCCTTTATAGGTAACAAGGAGATATTTTCCTTTATTTGAATGATCCTTGAAATTAGAATGAAGGCAGTTGAAGAAAAAGGAAATCCCTGGTTCTATGTTGGCTCTAAGAATTCACCTATCAGAATGTCATTATGACTTCCAGGTGCCTTCAGGAGAGGGTTTTCCCAAAGGTAGGTCTTCTTCCCTGTGTCTGTCCATGCTGCCCTACACCCTGTTAAGCCTGCACTTGTTGTAACAGTGTAACAGCAAGCACTCTTTTGAAGACCATTCTCTGTGTACTGTTCAAGCAGTGGTATTTCTGAATATATGTCTTTCTTGGATTCTACCCTTACATTGGTGCAAATTATACTAGATTTTGGCCAGCAGGCCAAGCACTATAAATGGAAAGAAAAAAAAATCATTCTCTTATTTTGAGGAGATGGATTTAGTTTCCATAGTTAAAAATTTCCAATTATCTTTTTTAAAAAAGAAAAAATGTATAAATCTGTACCTTACAGTCCTATATTTTTGAGAGTAATTTATTTTCTTCTTTGGATCTAAGAAGATGGCTGACAGAGTGACCAAGTGCCCTCCCTAATGTAATTTTGATCAGTACCTATGGTGTGCTGCACACGTGTGTTATTAAATATAAACACAAACATACATAATACAAATTATTATTTGTTTTATTTTGCTATTCCTCAGTTGTCCTGGGAATTGAACCAAGGCCTCATAATGGCCAGGAAGCCACTCTAACACTAGGAGTTTTGAGACCTTATAAAATATCTGTGCAGCTAACATAGCAAATCAATAATAGCATAAACTTTAATGGTTCACTGCTTATTAGACATGGTCATGTTCGGACTCTCTTTCTGCCTCCCAAGTCCACTATGACTACTTTGCTGTGTCCTACATCCTATGTAGTTTGTGTTTTTTATAGGATGTTAGGTGTGGTAACACCAAAGGCTCACTCTATCCACTTCATATACTAGTGCACGGATGTATTCCGAAGTACATATTTTAACAAACCACAGATTGCAACCTCTCAGAGAAGGCATGTTTTAAAAACGATATTACTAAAAGCATGTTGTCTTAGTAAAATCAAAATATTTAACATCAGAAATGCCATATTTCCAAAATGCATTCATTTTGGAAATATATTTGAGAATTCATTCAGCATGAATTCTCAAAAAAATCCACATGGACAGAAATGCTACAGGGAAAGTTATCCCAAAAGGTCCCCTGGGACTCAAGACAAAGTCTGGTCTGTTCTGATTTAACCTCCTCATTAATGATCTGGAAAAGGGTGGGAGTCAAAAGCACATTCATTAAGTTCACAGCTGCTTCTTAATTGAAAGGTAGATCACACACCAGCAAAGGACAGAGGCTCTGAGGTTATAAACAAGTATATAGAAAGTATATATATCCAAGCAGGAAAATAATCTAAAAATCAAATTCCATGAGATGAAGATTATTGGCATGGTGTTCATAGTTGAGTAACTCTGATCAAAGGTTAAAGTGCAAATATGTCAATGTTATAATGCATTAAAAGAACATCCAGGACATGATTTCAAAGATGCAAATAATACCTGAAAATGCATGCTTGGCTTAAATTAGTATACATATAACATAGGATCTACTTTAAAAGTGTAAAAAGGAAGTATAGACGAAAGGACTGATGACTTGAAAGATTAAGAATTTGTATGTAAGTCCATAATTACTTTGAAATGACACAGGGACTTAGAGCACATGATTTCCAGAAACACACATTCTGTATAGACAAGGAATGTAACATGAAGGAAGTTTAAGACACTGTGTTGTGACCTGAGAGCAAACGTTTCACAGAACTTGGTCTGGAGTTTCTGTGTCCTGTCTCCCAACCTGTGTGTTGGATCCCTACACCTTCGCAAATTTTAGCTTTGACATCAACATCAAGGATGTGAAAATGCCCTGAATTCGATATAAAGATTTATAGAAAAGAAGTTTTACTTTAAAATTTAAAATTCTATACCAATTATTGGAGAGATGAAAGAAGCATTAAGAAGGTCTTATCTTCCCGGGTGCAGTGTGACTAGTCACTTGCGGTCGTTTCTTCTTTTAGCTCTTTGTTCCCAATTGACTTTCAAGAAGCCAAAAGAGCACTGTAGTCAGGGTCAGATGAGTTTGGCTGGAAACCTCGGACATTTATTTCAATCCTGTGACTTTTGGGTTCTACATTTGCAAATGAAGGTTAATATCTACATTAACCTCCTGACAAGACGATGGTGAATATCAAATTTTTAAAAATTGTATAGAAAGAAATACCATGTAATTCAAGTTGAGAACTGTACTCAAATCATGTTTAATAATTTCCCTGAAATTCTTAAAACAAGTCGTAAAACTGAAGGAGCTTGTACAGAAAGTCCATCCAGAAAGGGAGCAGTCTTGAAGGAAGTAAACTGTAAGTCTGAAGAGGTGTCATCTGCTGAAGTGCACATTTCCTGTTTCCAAGATACCCCAGAAGGCAGTGGGTTAATATCCCGTGTGTGTATAATTGGAAAGAAAATGAGAATGCTTTTAAATTTGTTGACTAATATGAACACGCAGAAGAAATCAACTTGACTACTACTTAGCCTCTAGCAAACTGTAGAGAAAATGGCACAAAATGAGTCAGAATAATTGCTGCTTGATTTCTGGCTTCACCCTTCACCCATCATGGAAAGTTTATCATCAAGTTGATTTGTTTAATTTGTAAAATAATCAATAATATTATTTATATTTTAAATGCAACGATTAAAGAACATGTAACTTCTTTAGTACAGTGCTAATCTTGTACCATAATCCTTGTTATAGATTTCTAAAGCAACTATGGACTTTTTTTTCTAGATTAGGAAACATTCTAACAGATTGTATGAACTTTTGAACGTTTTACTTCAAACTTTAAGATGTAAACTAAGTTGTCAGTGTAAAAAGAAAGAAAGGCAAAAGCCATTGAACATGCTTAGTTTAATTCCATCAACAATATATTGTAATACTGTGAGAAAAACAACACCATCATAAGCTGTATAATATTTAAGTTGATTTCATAGCTTTTGCAGTGCTAATTTATCTGGCTATAATTTTCTGTTGGTTAAGAGAACAATTCATACCTATGCTGAGACAGAAAAGATTGTTCAGCTAACCTTTTTCTGTGCCATTAGTTCCATTGAAAACAACTTATTAAATATAGGTGGGTGAGGTCCAGAGAACAATGAAAATTCGAAATTATGTGTCAGATCTTTTAGGTTGCCTGAACCACAGAATAATCAGAGCCAGGATTTTCCCAGAGCTAACTACTCATTTGCACCCTAGCACTTATGAATCATTAGGTTATTGTTTTTCTCTTAATGTCTGCCATGCATCAATGGTCATAATGGATGGAGATTGATGGAGAAATGAGACTGAGCAGCAACTGAGCAATTAAAATGCTCAAATGGTCTTTGTTCTAGTGTTCCCTGGTGGATATGGTCCTGTTCATTAATCTGCATGTTGATTACAGACACTGTGTGCTATTGATCTGCTTTTCCCAGCCCTGTGATTGTAAGAGTATTAAGTTGCCATAGGCATCTATAACAACTCATACCTCTGAATTTAACGCTGCTGATAATTAGGCAATAAAAAATTATACACATTTTTTTTCTGACTTATGGATAACTAAAGAAATTTACAAATAATTCTTAAAGTATTTAATGCTGAAAACTTGTTCCACTTTAAACCAGAGATGCAATTTTAAAATTGTCCAGATAATAAAAAAATCTCTCTTCATAGACTTACTTTATAAATTTCAGTTAAATTTTGTTTTTCTATTCAATTATTAGTGACTCCATTACATTAGCTCTGAATTTCTCTCCTCTATTCCCAACGTTTTCCTCTCTGTCAAATAGCTAATGATGTGTAAACTAGCACTTAGGTGTGCTGGGAGAGTATGTTATTTCAAGGAATGTGATCATGAATCATTTTATGAAACACCTTCTAAAATGTGAACAATTATCTCAAAATGTATATGCTTATATTACTTTTCTTAAAGCAAAATATACTGTAAAATAATTGTGATACATAGAATGAAGCTATTTTGAGTGACACAAAGAGGCTTGTTTTAGAACACAGTGGTAGAGAAGAATGATTTTGTAAGATGTATATTTAGCAAACCTTAGTTAATATCACAGATGTTAAACATAAATATTTGAAACACTGTTGAACTCATCAGATGAACCTATAAATACTTCTACTTAAACATTTGCTTTAGTTGTTTGTGCATTTTAACAATGTAGATAATTTCTTGGTCCTACTTGAAGACTAATATTAGCACCTGCTCATTTTTTCCAAGGGATGAAACATATGTATACATTACAGAAAAGATGGGAGTGTGATTAGTTATCTTTTTGAAGTAAAAAATAACTTCATATCCCAAATAATGAATCTATATTAACATGAGATTATACCAGTATAAACAACTGTGTGTTTTGTTCATGAGAATTAAGCTATATCTGCCAAATTTGGTTACCTTGTCTACTTCTATGAAGGTAAAATAATGAATTAATAACTTTTAAACATACCACAAGCATGAAGACCATAAAAAGAGAATCAATAACCATCCAAGAAACAGCCATGCCTTCCAATACTGTGAACTGCTTTTAACAACAGATTATGCCAAATGCTTATAAAAGCCATTTTCCCAAGAATCAAGGTATATCATTTCCAGGGACAAGTCTTCAATGATGAATGTGATCATAAGTTCTTCCTAAAATATACCAATTAACTCTAGAGAAAAAAAAAAAGCCATTTTGCCAAAGTCCAGCATCTAAATAAAAGTGCTCTGTCAAAACGGAGGTCGCTTTATGAAATTAAGGCAGCAAAGATCAGATTTAATATTATTTCGTACTGCTTAATATCAATAGAAACAATTTTACTAGTCTATACCACCTTATTGAAGCATCTCATGCTTCTACAATATCTTAGATATGCCTTGAGTCTTTAAAATACCATTTAAAATTATTTTCATTAGATTTTCAATTAGATGGTGCTCTCTACTAATTTTTAGGTCTTCAGGATGACCTCAGAGTTGCCTGAAATCCAAAGCCTTCTGCTGTGTGTGTCTCTGGAGAATAATCACCTCGAGACATTTTAGAATCAATGCTGAATGGTTGGAAGTATAGTGAAATGAGGCATAATTTCAGAGGTCTCTCAAGATCTCATTTTTCAACAGCCAAAGTTACGTACTTGCATGGTATTTTCCTGAAACCTCCCTTCATTCATATCAATAAATATGTAATTTCTTTGGCTTAAGAAATTTTGCCATAAGAAATTTGTAAAATTTAAAATGCATTCCTTGAGCAAAGACAGAGATTCACTTCTTCACACACATTAGTCTTGGAAGAGAAAAGAGAACACACACAGGTCAAAAGTGAGATGATTGTAGGTGGGAAGAAAGTTGAGAAAGGAACCAACAAGACTCAAAGAATCTACAAAGAAGTGTTACAGAAGAAGGAAATATAAAATATTTGAAGGTCAAAAGAAGCAAGAATTGAGAAATACAAGCTGCTATCTTGTCAAATAGTTTCATTGTTTTGCTTTCTTTCTCGATGACTCCAAAGTTACATAACCTTTTATTTTCACATCCTCCCAAATAATTGAAATGTAGGGAACTTATCAGTTAAACCATAAAACACTTTATTCTTGATTTTTATCAGGATTTCAAGTACTATAATGATATCTGCTTAATTTTAATTAGAAATAATAATGCTCAGAAATAATAATGCTAATAACCTCAGCTCCTTTACTTCAGAGTAAATTTAGCTTGAGGGTTTGGAATAACCCACTGATTCTGAAGTTAAATCAACAGTTATCAGAATAGTTTTAATTGGAGAATTAACAAAATTAAATGCTTAATTATATTTCCTCTCTTCTTAGAATTTAATCTATTTTCATAATAGAATAATGAAGATTGATTTCATTCATATAGAATAAATTTTAACTCTACAGAAAATATTTGTTCAAGTAATAATATTATGGTTTACAAGGTAGAAGACATTGAATGCTAAAAATTGGAGATGCGTATCATTTTTTTTTAATTCAAGTATTTATTGGTACATTATGAATACACATCATCATCGCATTCAGTATTGAGACTTTTTACCAGAATATGACATGACTTGATTCTCATTTTTCCCCTTTCCCCACCCACCCTGAAACCTCGCACCCCCTATATACATAAGTTTTGTTTCCTTTTTTATTACTATCACATTCTTTAATTCATTTTTGCCATTGAATTTTTTTAAAGGTTTTTTGAAACAGGGTCTCTCTTTGTGATTCAGGCTGGCCCTGAGCTCAGCCTCAAACTCACATCACAGCAATCCTCCTGCCTCTGCCTTCCAAGTGCTGGGATTACAGGCGTGAGCCACCACGCCTGGCACTGTGGTATGTGGTACTGGTTGCTGCTGGGCGTGAGTCTCCACACCGAGTATTGTATGTGGTTACCGGGGATCGAATCCAGGTCCTTGCGCTTGCAAGACAGGTGCTGGAACCACTGAGCTATATCCCCAGCCCTTACCATAGAATTCTAATATACTCTAAAATATTACCTCCTTTCCACACTTATGTAGTAGTGAGAAGTATGTAAAAAATAGTGTTTAACTCTACTGTAACTATCTAAATAACTTTACTTATAGTGATTTATTCCACAAAATAATATACATCTTAAATATATCTAACTCATTCCAGCAATCATCTGCCTCCTATTTCTCCTCACCCCAATCTGTTCTCCAATGATCAACCAGAAATTCAGCCTGCAAGGTCATTAGTGATCATGCCATCAGTTGAAAAGAATTAGTGTCTGCTAGTCGTTTTTCATCAAACATCCCCAGAGTGCCTTCTATCATAATGTCCTCATAATCAGGAGCGAAAGTTATCTTTTCCTCACCTCTGGGACTCAAAACTTACACTCAGTATTTCTCTTCTTGGAAAGTTACTATACTAACAATTATTTTCAGGTTCTACTTAGCAATAAGAGCCACTTTAATTGTTCATTAAATCTTTGTTCCTCTCAATATTCTTTTGTACATCTGAACAAACTTTGCAGCATTCAAGCTGTTCTTTCCTGTCCCTAATCTCTTAGCAATAGTAAGCAAGGACTAGCTGGATATGTTTTATTTTTGTTGAAATCATGAGGACTGTAGGCTATAGGTTCTCACCATTTTTTGATATAGGCCAAACTAAATAAATGACTTGCACTGCATTTAATGTAACTTCAGCAAGGATAAAATTCAAATAAAGTTTGATAAGGAATGACAGCATGCACCATTATGCCTGGGAGATTTCCTCTCATTTATATTGTATGTTGTCAATGCTACATGAGTCTTTAATTCTTATGAACCTGACTCTGCACGTGCAAATTGTAACAGTGTAATGTAGCTTTTCTTTTCAGTGATTGAGTGTGAGTCTTAAAGCAGAGTCATGAAATGGATGGGGAAATAGAAAAAGTAATACAGAGACAAGCAAGTACTCAGATGATATAATTCATACAAAATCCACAAGAGAACTAATATGGCTAAAAGATAAAAATCATCTCTCAACTATTCTGTATAAGAAATATTTTTGTTGAAGACACATTTTTTAAGGGCATTAGAAGATCTAGTTTCTTAGTAGGCAAATTCAAAGAAAATGGAATAATGTGTGTTGAGAATATATGGGA
>PVIR01041334.1:0-12803 GCA_004026965.1 Petromus typicus
TGTGCTCTTTGGTGACAACACGAGGCCGATCCACACTGCAGCGTGTAATTGTAGTTCATTCATCATTGGTGCCGTCTAATATCCTACCCGTGGGTATACTAGGTTTAGTTTTGTTTTTATCGCTAGGGATTAAACCTAGGGCCTAACGCATGCTAGACACATGTCCCAGCGTGCTCTACCACTGAGCTATGGCCCCGGCCCTTCTTTTAGGAAGCCTACTGTGAAAGTGCGCTACTTACTGTCACAGTGTGGTTTAAATTAGCATTTTGTGATTATTAATAACATTGAGTGTCTTTTTATGTCCTTAGGGCCTGTGTGACTCATATCCTGTGAAATCATGGTGATAATGATAACAGTGATAATACTTCCTCTGGTTTACTACTTCCCATGGAAAACTATGAGAACAGCTCAGAAGGGCAGTACAGTTATTCTCCTGCTTTCTGTTCATGCATTTTGCCCATTTTCCATCAGCAAGGCTGACTTTTCCTTATTGATGCCCTTAGCTGGCAGCCTCTCCTCTTCCCACGTCCTCCCCCTTCCCCTCCCCCTCGTCCTCCCACTTCTCCCTCCAGCGAGAGAAGGGATGAGGGCTGAGGGGGGGGATCAGGGTGGAATGGGAGCCTGGCAGCCCCCACGGACTCCTGAGGCAGAGCTCCTTGTTGATACCATGACGGCTGGGTAGGAATTCTGCTCCCCACATGGCCTCCCGCGGCACCCCGGGAACAGCCTCATGCCTGGCTCGTGCAGATGAATGTACTGGCCCCTTCTCGCCCTACCCCGGTGCCACCCCAGCAGGATGATGGGCACCTCCAAGTTGCTGCTGGAGGGCGGAAGCCTAATTCTCCTCTCACCTTTGATGGGAGTGAAGGTGGTACCAATCGTCATTTTTCTAAGTGGTTTGGCTGGAGTAGAGCCCTAATTGTCTAGAAGCCTTGTCCTGTGCCAGGACGCCTGGTCCCTGGGGTGCTGGCCAGCGTGAGGACAGAAGAGGCTTTGTTCCTCTGCTTTCATCCAGGCCATTGGTGTTTCGGGTTGCTGGTCTCCTGAACTCCAAATCTGGGGTGCACAAGGGAGCTCGGACCGCGGCTTGAGCTGTGTAGATGGTACTGACATAGGGTGGTTCAGGTGGAGCCTCGACTCTCGCATGATAGAAAGTGATAAGCATTCGGTGGAAGCCCGACTTCAGAGTTTTGATCTCGTCTTTTCTCAGACTAGCATTGGGCAGCACTTTACATGCTCCCTTGAGCTTGAGCCCCGACTTGGGCCCTTGGCCATGAGGGAAACAGCGGCTGTGTGCAGCGTGTGTGTCACCAGCACGCTGGCCACTGTCTTGGTGCCACCATGCCTGTGAAATGCCCATCTGTGCAGCCACATGGGAGATGTGACACTTTAATACGAAGTGGGTTTTCTGTGAGTATTCCGAGTGGTTTAAGATGGGCTAGGCTAGCTCTGATGTTTGCTAGGTTAGGTCTGTTGAGCGCATTTTGTGTTTCTAATATTTTAAGCCAGCAATGTATTTATCAGGATACGACCTTATCATAAGTCGAGGTGCATCTGCATGTATAAGTATTTCCTGTGAGATGCCCAGGGCTCTTTCTTGTGCTGAGTGGAAGGAAGGGATAAAGATATTGATTCCATGCGCCTCGAGCGGATGCTCATTGACCTGTAAGAGTTTTCTGTGTATTTGGAATAGTAATCCTCCACCAGGGGATAGTGTGATATCTACCAAAAGTGTGATCTCCCAGGTTATGGCTCTGTAAACACATTTAATGATATTTCAGACAGCTATTTGGCCAGATGGTCTTGGTTTTGATGTAGATTCACTTATTGTTCTTTTTTAGAGCCGTTGCTTTTGGTTTCTTATTTAAGAAGTAGCCCATTTCCCCAAATTTAGGAAGATAATCTCTTGAGATTTCTTCTAAAAATTGACTATTTTTGTTTCTTGCATTTACACTCAGTCCTGCTGGAGTTGATTTTGGTGTTTGTCACAGGGCAGGGGTCCAATGCCACCTCTTCAGAAGTATTACTGATGTATCTACAATGTGATAAGCTCTGATGTGTGCACATAGAACCTTTGCAGTTGCTCTACAGTGTGGAAAATAAACGTACATATCACCCCCAAAGTTTCCTTCTGTCCCTTATAATTTTTTATGCCTTCTCACCCTTACTTTATGCATAGGCCACCATAGATTGTCTTTCTGCTGGTAGAAATTATTACGAATTCTCCTGAATTTTGTGTATGTATTTACCAACTCACATGGTATGTACTATATTTGCTCAGTCTGGTTTCTTCCATTTCTCTGTTGTTTGGAGGTTTATGTGTGGCAGTAGGTATCAATAACTATACCTTTCGTTGTTGAATACTGTCCCATTGTATGAGGCATGACCAAAAAATATGGTGAAGATTTAAATTTTAAAAATATATTACAGTGAAAGCCACGTTGCCGTTAATTCCCCTAGAGATCCTCCCTCTTGCTTCAAACGCACTTATTCCAGCAGTCTCTCTACTTTCTGAAGCAGCTGTGGAGTCCTCTTTTATGAGTATCTTTCACTGTGCTATTGTGGCTGCCTTGGTGTCCTGAATTGATTCAAAATGCTTAACATTTCACAATCATTTTGACTTGGCGGGGCTAGAAGTCACCACGGTGGGCGTGGACGCACTGTCCGGTCAGAGCACTTGGCAGCAGCTCTTGTAGACACTCGGGGAACAGCTCCTTCAGAAGAGCTTCAGAGCACCGGGCACGGCGGCTCAGCCTGCCATCCCAGCACTGGGAGGCAGAGGCAGGAGGGTTGCTGAGAGTTCAGGGCCGGCCTGGGCTGCATAGTGAGTTCAGGGCCAGCCTGAGCTACGAAGTGAGGCCCTGTCTCAAAAAACTAAAAAACTAAATAAATAAAAACAACAGCAACAAACAAACAAAAACAACAAAACTAGAGCTTCCTGGAGCTGTGGGTGTGGCGCTTCGAAGGTGTGGCCAGGTGAGCATGCACCAATATCCGAGATAACTCTGTTAGCTGTTTAAGAAAACAAGCGAAGGAAATAGAAATAAAAAATACATAAAAACTGTATTATTTATAATTTACTGCTTTCCGCTGGAGACACAAAGGTAGATAAGCTATTAATATAACATACCCAAAGTAGAAATCATGACACGTGAGCGGCAGGAAGCCAGTCCGAAGGACGAGACAAGCCGATAAGATTTGGCATCTGTCTTGACTAATCCTTCCTGGCAACTTGGGCAAAAAGGGAAATAGGATGTATTACAAAACTCTAACCATAAAGCGGAGGAATCAGGCCAGTCCCTCTGACAGCACAGAGCTTTTCCTGGCACCGCGTTCTGAAGGAAATTCCTCCGCAGAGCGCTACTCAGTGACTAATAGTTTACTTAAACGCCGAAGCCGGGACATGATTTTCGAGGCTGTGGGCTGCCCCGAGAGGATCCTGTTCTGCTACGCCTGCAGTGACATTTGGCGGCCTGGCTGAAGAGTAGAAAACCTCCTCTCTGAACTCTGTTCGTGGCACTGTGGCTGCGCTCAGCAAACGCTCACCGGGGATCTGCTACTAAGAGGAAATGCTCCCCGGGTCCAGCCTGCCAGCTGCAAAGCAGCAGAGGCACACGCCCAGCCTGAGCGGGAGAGGACGGGTCGGGCCGTCCTGAGAGCGGGTGGCACCGGTGGCGGGGTGCCTGGACATCACGGATGGCACTACGGACATTCCAGCCGCACAGGTGCAGGATCCTCAGGGATGGCCAACAGGGGCTCAGGGCAGGAGCCCCCAAGGTCTGACCCGGGGGGCAGTGCTGCTGTGAAGGCTGCGGATACCCCCAGGCGGAGACCCGTCTGTAAGAGACCCCGGGAGTGAGAGTCAGCAGCAGTCGGACACTTTCTTCCTCATCCCACAGGGCCACCTAGAATCCCCGCAGAGGATTCAGGGCTCTGAGTGTAACTGTCCCGCCGCCATCCACCCTGACACCCGCCACGATCCTGGCTCAGGCTCTTCCCTTCTGTGAAGCTCGTGTTTGTCTTCCAAGCCAGGACGGAGTCAGCCATCTGCCGTGCCCTCGCTGGGAGCTGCTCTGTGTTACCCTGTGAGCTTCTGTGTTACGGTCTTTCTGACCATATTTAACCCACTTCGCCCAAATCCAGCCTCAGAAGTAGCTTATCACGGCCTCACCAGTCCCATCCCGGGCGGTGCAGTGGGCACCTCTGACCTTTCGGTCACACGGAGCACCCTGCTGCTGGGTTGTGTGTCCCCCCATGGCCGCACGTTGGAAGCTGCGATATTCAGAGGTGGAGCCCGTGGATGGTCATAAGGGTCAGACCCTGTGAGGGTGTAAAAGGAGGGAGCGTGGGAGTCGGCTTTGTGTCACAGGACAAATATCTATCAGAAATGACCTTGAGGAGGGAAGATTAATCTCACTGCAAATACAGGACACCAGCCAGCGGGGGGTGGGCGGGAGAGCTCGGTGTCATCAGATTACCAGGGAGACGGGGCACGGGCAGACGAAGCTGACCAGGACTAGGGAAGGAGAGAGCTCGGGAGGGATCTGCAGGTGACAGTGAGATCAGTAGCGTCCCCACTGGCGGGTCCCGGGGGACACGTTAATAAAGAGGAGCAAGAGCCCCCGGCGTGACCAGCAATAGTGGTCACTTCTCTGTCTGTTGTAGTCCCGACTGCGATAGTGAAAACGACGCCAACAGTCCTTAAAACAAGCAATAATAGTGGATGTTCTGTATATAGTGTAAGTAAGCCTCATCCCCACATTGAGTCGTTAGTCCCTATAAATGTGGGCAGCAGATGCTAGGGCAGATACTACCGATAGCAGATACCATCGGTTCTTATCACAGATAAGAAAACTAGGCCCAGAATGGTTAAGGCACTTGGCAGGAGTCGGACACTAGTCTTCAGTAAGTGGTAGAGACGCGAGTAAGAAAGTCTAACAGCGCTTGTCCCTACGACCTCGTCTCACCCCTGCTCTCAGGGAGGGGGAGGGGACCTGGGAAGCAGGGGACAGGACTGGAGGGAGCAGATGCACTGGATGAGCTCGTCAGGGCGCCCACTCGGCTGTCTGTGGCACAGGATGCCGTCTGCCGCCCTCTGCTCCTGCTGGGAATGGACATGGGCATCCGCTCAGCCCTCTGCAGAGGCGGCGACGTGTCCGGGCTCATCGCTGGGAGGGGACGGCCCAAAGTGGTAGCCTGGGCAGGAGGAACGTTCCTGTCTGGAGCGCACCTGCAGTGAGGCACCCCCGTTGGCACCTGTGCCCGTCTATCGGCACGTGTGACACAGGGTGGACTGGACTTGGCCCTCTTTGGAGCAGGACCCACTGTCCACTCTCATGCCATGTGACCTGTTCACCTGTCTTAGTCTGCTTTCTACTGCTGTGACAGCATACCTGAGGGTTGATAACTTACAAAGAAAAGGGGTTTATTTAGGTCATAATTTGGAGGCTAAACTCCTAAGCCCCCCCCCCACTGTCTGTGGGGACAGTGTGCACAAGAAGGGAGATGACACAGTGAGAAGGCAGGGCAGGACTGGGCGCTTCCTTCTCTTTGCCAGCCGCTCTCTCCCAAGCACTGGCCGGAGGACTCTTGGGGAGCACGCTGCGCCCTGGGCACTGCCCCTTTTGCCTCTGCGAGTAGTCTTGTACTGTCTGGCTTGGTCAACCTTCCACCCATGTCCAAGGGGCCCTTCTAGAAAACTGAAAGCTAATTTTATTGAAGTGTAAGATTTTCACAGCCCCCTCTTGACATCTGCAAGATGGCGCAGAACCGCCCCTGCCTGCTGTCACGCTTCCCCACTGTGGTTTCTCTGCCAGATGAATCGGAAACAGACGTGACCACCGGAACAAGCCCCCTTTCCCTACGCAAGAAAGAGGGGCTTAAGGGGAACGTTGGGGATTCATGGCAGCTACATTCATGCCCACAACTCTTAGGAATAAATGTCTGTTCTGGGACGTGGGAGAGAAACAGGCAGACGTGTGACCTGCTGTGACCTCACGGGCTGCTGCTCCTTGTGGGGAGCTTTGGTTGCCAGCACTGGCCTTGCAAGGTCCCTAGTTCAATCCCTAGGACCAGGAGAGAGAGAGAGACAGACAGACGGAGGGAGGGAGGGAGAGGGACAGAGAGGGAGAGGGACAGAGAGACAGGGACAGACAGACAGAGAGACAGAGACAGAGAGAGAGAGACAGGCAGAGACAGAGAGAGCCTTTGTTCATTCAGGGCCTGTCAGAAAACCGGGACCACCAGCCAGAAGAGGCTCCCTCGAGGGACAGATGTACCTGTACCTCCAGGTAAAGCCTAGATAACATCAGGTCACACTACATGGGTGAGCGCTGCTCAAGATTTATGCGAATTAGATCTTTTGACTCTTCCCAACCTTGTGAGCTAGGCGCGGTTATTGTCCCCGTTTGACAGACGAGGAAAGCAGGGCAGAGAGAGCTTCCGGAGCTGACGGAGGGGTGTGTCTTGGTGCTGGCTTCCTGTGGCGGATGCGTGGCTCCCCTGTGTGCCCCGGCCCTCTCGGAGCCCTCCGGTGGCCGGGACTCCAGAACGTCCTGCTCCAGGCCGATCGCAGCGCAGCGTGTGGCCTCTGCACGGACTTCTCTCCCATCTTCCATCGTGTGGCCGAAGGTCCTTCCTTCCTGTCCACCGCTCCACGTCCAGACCACAGCAGACGAGAGGTAACAGCTCAGAACATGGCAGATCGTGCTGATTTTTAATGGTTCATTTGTTTTTATTCCAAAGCAATACTGAAGACTTTGTCAAAATTGTTAGAATTGCATATTAAACCAATCTGAGCCAATTGAGAGGAATGTCAAAAATGGAATCATCTCTATTTAAAACACCGCAGTGTCTGTGCTTCTCTGCCTCCCTGCTCGGCCGTGCCGTGGCCCTCTGCTGCCTGGCCACACGCTGACGGGGCCCGTGCACATTCTGTGGATGCACTGGCCCCGGGAGGTGGCTCTAGGTTTCCTCTGCCTCCTCCAGGGTGGGTCCCCTCTCCGCAGTCCGTCTGCTGGGCAGCTGGCCGTGACCCACCCCGAGTCCCGCTCCGGACAGGAGTGAGGCGGGCGGGCTTGTCTCTGTCGGACGGGTTGTTATTAGGGTAGGAGACCAGGCTTGCTTTGAGGGGCTGGACCAGCGTGACCTGCGTAAGGGCAGAAGAGGGGAGAAGTGAGCTCCGAAGAGGAGGTCAGGTCCTGTGATCCACAAATGGTGCCGCTTTGTCTCTCCGTCTTTGTGTCTCTGTCTTTCTGTGTCTCTCCTTCCATCTCCATCTCTGTGTCTCTCCCCCCTCCCTCTCTCCCCATTTCTTCCCTCTTACCTCTTTATCTCTGTCTCCCCCTAAGCAGGAAGTCTTGCCAGGATAGAAGCTATAGAGCATAAATCTCATAACTTTTCCAAAAAAGGCTGAAGGTGATGATTTTGTTGTACAAAGTTAAGCTCCTGGAAGTATACGAGCTGTCAGGCTCTGCGAGCTTTTTCTATATGTCTTAAAAACTGTGGCAGAATGAGCATAACTCGAACTGCTTGCCTCCCACATTCCCTGCGCACATTTGGGGCACTCGGTCGGCACAGAGTCATGTGACCTTCGCCCCAGCATCCCCAGAGGCTTCGTCCCCCAGCTGAAGCTCATTTCATTAACCCTCATCCTCGTTTTCCTCTCCCCTTGCTTTGGGTAAGCTCTGCCCCATCTGCTGTCTCCATGAATCTGCCTATTCCAGATACTTCACGGGAGCAAAATTGCACGGCTCTGTCTTGTGACGGGGGCATTCCTCCACAGTCAGGGACACAGAGTGGTAGCCCTGTCAGAGTTCCTGTTCTCCTTCAGGGCTGAATGATGCTCCGTCACGTCGCCTCCCTCAGTCTGGTCTCTTCCTGTGGACCGGCATTCGGACCGTGGACACCGTGAGGGTCCAGCAGTGCTGTGCTGCAGGGAGCGCTGCCGGACTCTGGATCCCTGTGCCTTTACCTTGGGTGTGTGCACGGAGCGGCGAACTCGTGCTTTACTTTTTGCTGGCGCCCAGTCCGTGCTGTTTGCCGGGTGGGTGCGCCACCTCGTCTCCCCCCTCCCCCGCCATGCTCAGTTTCTCACTCACACTTGGCACATCTTTCTTTGACTGTCACCGTCCAAAGGGTCATGAGGTTACGGTCACCTGTGAGTGTGAAAAGCACGCCCAGCCTCATGTCCCTCGAGTGAGGTGTCTGGGAGACAGCGACTCGCGATGTGCTTGGGCAGTGCGGGGAGGTGGCCGCACCAGGGGCAGCACAGTCGCTGGCTGGTACCTCTGGAGGCCGGAGCCGTGGGCGTCTGTGCCCAAGGGCTGCAGCCTGGTGCAGGTGAGGGCGGCTCCGCCCCACTGGACATCGCATCGGCTAGTGTTTGAAAGCTTTTCTGGGTCAGGTGTACGATGGTGCCTCTGGCTGAGGACCCCTCAGCCTCCTGGGGGTGGCAGTGAGGCCCTGGGGCCGGCTCCAGGCTTGGGCCGGGCTGGGTCTGGACCCGGCCTGTCTGAGGGAGGCTTTGCCGAGTTTGATTTGGAGAGCAGTGTTGTGATCTCTACATACCCCAGAAACTCTGGCGGAGTCCCTGCCCCTCCCAGCACCTTGGGCGCTCTGTGCCCTTGTTCTGGGGCCGCATCATCCTTGAGACAGAAGCAGCAGAGCCTTCAGAGCCCGTCGGCTGCTTTCCCGGCCACTTCCCGTCATCGAAGTATTTCTGGCCTCGTGGAGAAACAATGGGCCCTGGTGTGTTTTCCAGAGAGCACCTGAAATCGCCTATCTGCTTTCTCCAGACATTTTCTACTTGGACAGGGAGGGGAGGGGACCGGTTGGCCCTGGAAATACTTGGCACCCAGATGGGAAACATTTTAAAGGCGCCCGCCCAGATGTTCTCCAGTCCTGGGATGGAGGACGCGGGAGGGAGAAGAGACCAGAGCTCCAGTTAGTGTGACCACGTGCGGCATGCAGGTCACGTGGGAGGGGCACCGCTGTGGGGCCGGGTCGGCGCCCCAGAACCGTCTGCTTCCGCCGCGTCCCGAACCCCCGCTGGGCTCCCCGGGCCCCAGGCGCCCGGCAGCCCAGGCTGTCCTCTGGAGCAGGCCTCAGAAAGCGCGGTCAGCCGTGATGTCTCAGTGTGGTTCAGGGGCCTCCTGGGGTCGTTGTGGGCCTTGCTGGCCCCCAGCCCCAGCTTCTTCCCGGCCCAACCCCACAAAGTCCTCCCCACCCAGCTGTGTCTGAGCCCTCCCTCTGCTCCAGTGAGAGGCTGGGTGACTGTACCTGGTTCACCGGCACCTGCCTTTCATGGTTAGTTCCCTGGGGCCTCGATTTCCCCATTTGTGAAATGTACATGAACATTTCTGCATCGCAGGACAGTCAGAAGTAGCTGAGCGGCAGGTGTCGCCTGTGAGAATCAGCTTCCCAAATGGGTCTGGCCTGTGGAGAAATCACGGTGTGCCCCACTTCTGAAAGACTTCCTCCCTCAGTGACCGAGGGACACAGGAGCTGCTTCAGCCGTGTCTCCCCTGAGAAGCTCCGGGCGGGTTGTGTTTCTAAGACAACTTTCGGTCGCCTGGCGAGGTCCTCGCTTCCCCTTAAGCAGCGTGCGCGGCAGTTGGCCGCCGCCCTTGGGCCGGTCTAGAAGAGCTCCCGGCACCCGACAGGGAGCCCCGACGCGCTCTTGTGGATGCCTGCACTTGTGCTGCCTGCTTCTCACCCAAACAAGCGGGGAGGCTGGGCGGCCAGGTCACACGGCAACTCAGAACCCTGCACAGGGCGGGTGGCCAGGAAGATGCTGTCCCAGCACCCAGCCTGGGAGACCCGAGCCTGCCAGCCCCTCCACCCCGCGGTGTCAGAGAGCGGTGTCTCTCCCGACCCCAGCTGCTGTCCTGCTAGAGCTCCCGTGACCCTCCAGATGGCCTCAGCGCTTGGCTGTTTTCTGAGTCCTCAAGTGGCCTACAAAACAACTTCTTCCAGTAAATGGAAATAAAGAGGCTTAAAAGTAATGTCAACAGCCGGGATCTCACAGCCTTTTATGGGTCTGTGCTGGTTAGAGAATGCCGCACTGCCGGGACAGCAGCGCCGTGGGGAGGAGCCCTCCCCAGCGTCCCTCCGTGGACGGGCAGTTGAGGCGGGGTCTGCTGCAGCAAAGGTAACAGAGATGATAAAGCTAGCACTGGAGCCCCGGCTTCTGATACGCCGGGTTCATATCCTGCATCCCCCGCTTTGCTTCGGGACCTGCAAGAAGCCCCTGAGCCAAGTTTCCCCATCTGTGTGGCAGACACACGAGTGGTCCCTGCACGGAAAGGAGACTCAGACCGAAATGTCCCCGTGACGTCTCCAGTGGTGGCTGTCACGGGGCAGATGGCCTGGCCTCTGCCTTTGTTCATGCCGACGCAGCTCTGCCCATGTTGCTGACAGGCACACGCCACACACACAGTGGAGTGCCAGCGGTTACAGCAATGAGCCAGGAAGGTGCCCGTGGTGGGCAGAGCCCTGAGGGAGTCCAAGACCCCACGCCCTGCGGGCACACTGCCTGTGCTCTTCTGTGTGGACACAGAGCCCAGACCTGTGCAGGGGCCTCTGCACAGCTGTCACACTGCGGAAGAGGGCTTGGCAGGGTGACAGAGGAGCAGAGCGGGCAGCCTGCGTTCATCAGGAGGGAGAGGCCTCGAGAGGTGGGGACTGGGGAGGGCTGGAGGCTAGGCCGCGTGGGCAGCCCTGAGACCGCACAGGAGCCCTGACTGTGGAGGACGGGCAGAGTGCCCGTGGGCAGCACGCTGCGTGACAGGAGAGGTGCTTTGGCCGCGCAGAGGTCCCTCCCGGGGTCCTCGAGCAGCTCTGTGCGCTGGCTGCCCACGTGTGTCTCAGAGTGAGCTACAGGTGCGGTTCACTCTAGGGACGGTTGCTGGGATCCGACCCAGGGCAGCATGCTGCCAGCTGAGCCCTCTACACTGAGCTGTGTACCTTTCAGGGAAATTATTTTTATTCCTCAGAAGGCAGGACCTTGAATTCTTTGAGGAGGAAATTTAACCAAGGACTCAGAAATGAGCGCCAGTAAAATAATCATTTAGTTATAAACGTGGTAAAGGAATGGAACCATCTGAAGTTAACTCAGCCTGCTGCTGTGATATCATGAGATGTTCGTGGACTGAGTCCCCCTGACAGCCTGTGTTTGGAAATGAGGAGGGAAGCCCTGGCCAGGAGCTGTGGGAGAACCTGGCTCTCCGAGGCCCACAGGCCCGAGGAGGGCTCAGGGCTCGGCAGCGTCGCACACGCGGTCACGGGCTTTGAGAACTTTCTGCGGATTTCTCAGCTTCACGTTCCCAGCCAGGTGGACCCGCTGTCTTGCTGAGGTTTGCCTTCCTTTTTCGGGGAGTGAGGGGGAGGGAGGCGTGCTTGTCTGTGTGGGGCCCTGTTCCTTTAGGAAACAAAGTGATTGGAAACAAAAGTGACCAGATCTTAGTCAGAACTGAGCCCATCTGAAGGCAGAATTCTGACTGGCTGAGAGGCAGGATCCCTCGCGAGTCCTGGAGGAGGCCTGGAGACCAGCACAGTCATGAAAGGCCTGCTCCTCGGGTTCAGGGGTCCTGGGGTCCATGTGTGAGTCCTGGGCCTTGGTCACCACGGGTGATTGGCAGCTAGAAGCAGATCCTGGCTTCCGGCTCTCACTACCGAGCTCTGTGGCTTTGTGTGAATTAGTTACACTGAGCCACAGGGGTTGTTTTTTTTTGTGTTGTTTATTGAGAAAGTGGAAATAGTAACGCTTTCCTTTACTGAGGATCTTAATCCACTTTCTCAGCTACAGTGCTATGTGTAGCCCGGGTGAATTCTAGGCAGTTTTCCTGGCTCCTGGCTCCACAGGCTGAAGACCATGCCCGGCCCAGCCTCCAGTGAGGCTCCGGCGCTCCTCCCCAGCACAGTAGAAGCCAGGCCCAGCTCATCCTTGGACTCGCTGTCTCTGCCCTTACGACCCACTCGAGACCTGGTCACCCCTAAACCTCCCAACACGGTGCATCCAGGACTGGGCACTGAGGCCACAGGACTCTGTGCCTTGCGCACCTGGCACAGCAGAGCCCCTGAGCGGCAGCTACAGTTGGCCACTGCAGCGGACATGATTAGCCCTGACAGTGCCCTCTGCGTCCTAATGTGCACCAGATGCCTTGGAGATGAATGCTCAGACCACAGTCGACCTGCTGGATCATTTCCTCAGAAGAGGCCTCCGGAGAGCCGAGTCAGCATTTTGATGCTCAGACGTACCTGCACCATGCCCACCCTCCGTGGGCCAGAGCCGACCGCGGGGCTGCGCTCTGGGCTTGGTCCCAGAGGACTGTCCTGAAGCCCCTGGGAACCAGCTGTTTCCTTCCAGCCTCCTCCAAGGACAAGAAGCTCCTCCCTCTACCAGCCCTTTATCTGCGGGCTATTTTAAAATACACCCAGGATTGTATTTTAATCAGATTCACCAAGAGAACAGAAGAAGAGTTTATCATTACAGTTTCCAAGAGGAGGGGGAAGCACACAACAGGGCCGGGAGGGGAGCCCAGGGAGAGAAAGGGGTCCTGGGCCTTCCGTGGGGGCAGGGAGGCAGGAGGAGCAGCCTCAGGACGGCACAGCTGAAGCCAGGGACAGCGAGCCCACCGGAGCCTTCAGTGATACAAGACACCGGCTGGGCACGCGTGCCATAGATTTGCCACCACTGGGTTAAGCAGTGTCTGTAAGCAGCAAGCTCTGGGAGCGGCGTCGGTGGGTGGGTAGCTGGTGTTGGGGTGGTTAGGGCAGGGGTGTGAGAGTCAGGTAACCTCGGT
>PVIR01041335.1:0-12800 GCA_004026965.1 Petromus typicus
GCGAGACCTGCCCCGGGGAGTTCTGGTCTGAACTCGCCCGAGGCGGGGCTGAGGAGGCCAGTCTTTCCCGAGTGAGCCCCGGGCCAACTGCGGGTCCTGCTGCGAGAACCTGGGTCCTGAGCTCTATGTTGACCCTTGTCCCAGATTTAAAAGTATCACGTGAAACCATTAATCCCCTACAAAATGCACCAGCGTGTAAACACATTCCCTGCAGGGAGAGGCCAACCCGAGGGAGGTGAGGCTTCCTGTCCCCTAGTCCGTAGCCTTTGCCAAATTTACAAAGTCACACAGCCACTGCCCTAGGAATAGCGGTATACATCTTCTGCAGAAGGTGGCAGATTATGGCCCCCAGACCATATTTTTTGCAAATAAAGTTTTATTGGTATATACTTATGTGCCCATGCCGTGGCCCATTGAGCAGCTGCAATATTTGCTGTGCACTGAGCCTAAAATATTTATTGTCTGACTCTTATAGGAAATATTCGCTGCTCCTGGTGTCCGGGACCTAACTGGTTCGTTCCGGAAGGAAGCGCCTGCTCCTAAGAGGGGAGGCACGCACCTGGCGTGGGAACTCCCACAGCCACACCTGAGGTGCAGAGGCCTCTGAGTAAAGGCAGGGCAAAGTGGATTAGCTGCGGCTGTCATTATACATTCCAGTGTCCTGAAGTACCCCAGGCTGGGGACAACCAGGCGGCAAACAGGCAGAGGCCAAGAGTCACTTCCTTCAACCTCACGATCCCCGCACCCTAAGGAGGCCAGTCATAACCACCGATGGAAAGTGGGAGCCGGCGCCCACATCAGGAAAATTCCAGAACCTTGCAAAGTCCTTCATTAGCATTTCTTTTACAACTACAACGGTGTGAGCTTGAATATATTTTAATTCACCCTGTGTCAAGGTCAGACGAGTTAGGTTTAGGGGTGGGTGGATGGTCTGATTCCCCCCACCTCTCTAAATCTTTTTTTTTTCTTTTTAAAGAGATGAGATCTCACTATGTTGACCAGCGTGGCCCTGAACTCTTCTGGTCTTGAGGGATCCTCCTGCCTCAGCCTCGTGAATAGCAGCCACCACCATGCCAGCTTAACTTTTATACTTAGGGAATGTATGGAAGAGCAGATAGTAGAATTTACCAAGAGCCAAATGTTTGTGACTGATTACAGTATCAGGTACCTATCTGCACCATATAGCACATTATCAATCGTCAGGGTTTATAGCCTCAAAACCTTTTCAGGAAGAATTCGAGAGACCGCAGTCCGCTCTTTATATCCTTTCTTCTCTGCGATTAAGAGACTACTTCAAGAACTAACACTCACCACTTAAACTTCAAAAGGCTAGAAAATTACAATGTGTTGTAAAGAACCTATGAAATCAAGACTTGTAATCTTGTTTTCACTTAGGAGTCATTAGAAGTAGAAAGTCTCTTTGTTTCTTTCTTTCTTTTTTGCATTTTTGAGACAAGGGTCTTGCTATGCAGTTCAAGCTGGCCTTGATTGGCAAATCTTCCCGCCTTGGCCTCTCGAGCTGGGATCACAGGTGTGCGCTGTCCCCCTCCTCAGGCCGGGCTGTCCGCGTCCCCGCCGGCCCATGCGTTGAACACTGGGACCCCAGCGTATGACGCCAGTTGGAAGTGACAGACCCTTCAGAAATGGAGTTTCACAGGAGGAAATGAGGGTTGAAAGAGTTGCTGTGGCGCCAGCCCTGGGCACCGCCTCTACTTGTTGGCTGCCTCTCACTCCTTCCAGGATGCGCTGGGCCACCACAGGCACAACAGCCCGGGGCCCTGTCACCCGAGCCTCCGTGAACTGTGCTGCTGAGCATGCCATCTTTCCCCAGCCATGTACTCCTGGAAGAGGGGTTCCAAGGCGGTGCTTGGGCACGGCGGACTGGGCACCGTTAGTGAGCAGTAACCACAATTTTCCACAAACAGAATGGAACGCATCAGTCTGGTGTGTGTAAGAAAGAAAAGAACTGTTTGGTAAAACTGGATCGCAGGGTACGCGTGCGGCTTGGGTCCAAATTGGGCATAAAATCTTCACTTTCATGAAGGCCGTGGTCAAAACGAAATGTGTCCAGCCCAGACGGCTGTGGGGAGTCCCGACGGCCCTGACTTTTGGTCACCCACCAGGGCGACCTTTCCAACCCATGGAAAGATGCTCCGGTTCTTAAAGTCCCCAGGACAGCATGCACAGGTCCTACTTGTCCAGTCAGCTGGCTGGCCCTGCGGCACCACCTTGGTGGCCTTTAGACTCCAGGTCAGTTAGCTGTCCAACTCAGGTGACCTAACAGGACAGGGATGGACCTGGCCACGAATCCCTCCAGCCCTGGGCCAATGCTCCAGCCGCTGAGAGCCGAGACAGAGAAGCAGACCAAGAACAAGACGAAGCAACTGCGAGCCGCAGGTGCTGCCCGGGCAGCTGTGTGCCCCTCTGGCACCGTCCCTGCCACTGTCCCTTTGTGTTTTGCTGCAACAGCTGAGTTCAGGGGAGGATGAGCCTGAAAAAGGGTAGGCCAGTGTACAGAAGACAGCCTGGCGCAGGGGTGCTGCCGTGAGTTCGAGGCCAGCCAGGGCGTAAACAGCAAGGTTAGGTGCAGCCTGAACGACATGGTGAGACCCTGCCTCAATAAGCAGACAAACCGACACACAGAACAGAACGAGGCTGTGCTCGCTGTCACTACCCTGATCCGCAGCAGCAATGGTGCCTGTTTAAGAACAAACACCCGACTGCCCAGTGCAGTGATGAGCTTTGTGTCTAGTTTCACAGGCAATGAAGCTGAATGTTGCCCCCGTGGCTCCCAGTCCCACTGCACTGTACCCCAAGATCCTGCAGTGAGCTGTGTGCGGTCTCCGAGTCCCCGAGGCCCAGCTTCTGGGGGAGAGAGATGATGGCACTCTGCTGGAGGTGCAGTGCAGCGAAGCCCCAAGACCTAGTGGCCACTGAGGCAGGAGAGGGCGGGTGTGGGGTCCAGGTCAAGCTGCCATTTAAACTTCCAAGTTCAGGAGAAGAAAACAGGGTGGGTGAGTTTGCTGCGGCTGCTCTAACGAGTGTAGGAGGGGCCGGCTCCTTCCAGAGACTCGGGAGAAGGAGATGTCTCCAGCTTGTCCCTGGCCTCCGCTCTGCTCTTGTTTTTCTGAGAATGCATCTCGCTCAGGTGGACGCAAGCCTGGATCCCTTGGGCTCAGCCTCGCAGGCCTGAGCCGCCAGGCCCTCCTCCTAGAGTTTTGCTCCTGGCCATCCTGGCCTCGGTCCTGTCCTCCACCCCGAGGGCCAAGAGCACAGCGTCTTCCAATCTCCTTCAGACCTGGCCCTTCCTTCTGAAGACCCCAGGGAGGACGCTGTGTCCCTCCACAGCCAGGCCCACCCCCATCTCAGGGTCCCTCACCTAAGCACACCTGGAAGCCCCTGCCCTTCAAGGTCGGGAAAAGGGACCCCGCTGTGGAGCGTGGAACCCAGTTTTCATCTCCTGGGTGCAACATACGCTGCAGAGGTGGGTCCACGAGGGTGACACTGGCGGACGGTGGCACCCATAGGCCACACAGTGCCAGCCCGCCTTGGAAAGACTGTCAGCTGCTGGCTCCCTGTCCTGCTACTGCATCTGCCTGGTCACCGAGCCCACGCGTCCCGGAGTCGCCAGAGGACACCGCCTCTCTCATGCTGTCACAGAAGACCAGCACATCCACCTTCGCACACATCTGAGTCCTGGCTTTGCCGCAGATCCCTCCCGAGATGCTCCCTGCACCCAGCCCTGCCCATCTCAGCCGCCCTCCAAACCCAAACACATGGCCACCACTTCCCTGCGGGAACAGTGGGCTCGGAAATGCCTGCTGTGGCGCCATCAGATTGACAACTGCCTGTCCCAACCCGGGGCCTTCCCGCTACGTGCAGGTGCTGCAGGGTCTCTCTGGACTGTGGGGCAACACCAGGGAGGCGCGAGGCCTCCCATCTGGACGGCACACACACACACACACACACACACATATGCGCGCACACGGCGGCAGGGGCGTGGTCTGTCACACACTCAGCCCCCCGAGCGTGGGCACAGCGCCTGGCACAAAGGAGGAAAATCTGTGAAGCCCACAGCCCCCTGACTGTGCTCCCACTTCTCTGACTGCACGGTAGCATCACCACCATTGTCGATCACACCGAAGAGAAACCTCAAAGCCCGAGGTCACCCCCGTTCTGTCCCCTGGCCTCTGGCAGCCACAGACCCACTTCCTGTCTCCACGGGTCCGGCTGCTCTGGACATTTTCCTAAGTGGAACCTCACAGTCTGTGGCCTTCTGGGGGACTGGCTTCGTTCAGTGTGCCTGGCGCTCACAGGGAGCATCCGAGTCTCGGAGCCCACTCCTTATCCTGAGTGTTCACGGCACGGAGACGCCACATTTTATTCACAACAGGAGGGACCTTGGGGGTAGATGACTATGATTTATCACTCTCTCTAAATTCAGTTTGGCTCCTCAAAGGGACCCCAGTGAGTTAAAGTTAGCCACTGCGAGCGGCTGACCGGGAGGCCTTGGCTGCAGGATCACACCGGGTCGTGCCGCGCACCCTGACATTTCCTTCTTTCCCTCTATTCCACAGCTATGGCGGAGGGGCAGCCTGCTTGACCGCTGCCTCCCTTTTGATCTCTCTCCCGAAACCCACCTGCAAGAATGATGAGCTGGTGGTGCACACCTGGCATCCTGCTAAGTAGGCTGAGGCAGGAGGATGACCATGGTTCAAGGCCAGCCTGAACTGCACAGCAAGACCTTCCCTCGCCACCTCATCCACAGTAACAAGCTGATAGGTGTTCTGGAATTAGATACTGGTAAAAGCTGTCTAACTCTATGAAATATATTCAAAAACATTGAATAGAACTTTTTTTTTTTTTTTGAGACAAGGTCTCACTACGTAGCCCAGGCTGGCCCTGAACTTGTGGCCATCCTCCTGCCTCAGCCTCCCAACTGCTGGGACTATAAGCACCACACCCAGCCAAACGGCACATTTTTAAAAGGTAAATTTTATGACACACAAATTCCATTTCAATTAAGTTTTTATGTTTAAAAAAACAGCGGCATAACTTTAAAAATAGAACTCTAACCTATATTAAATACTTACTCGGAGTGTGGAATTTCAGAATTTTCATAAATCTGCTCATAATCATACATCACTGTACCTGCTACTTTGAACGTCACCAGTTATAACTTTATACCTCAGTGAAGCTGCATCTATACATAGAAAAAGAGGCCCTTACACAAAACTGACTTCGTCACCCAACAGTGCAGAGCTGCAGGGATTCACCTGCTGATACCTCGGGAAGAACATGATGTTAACCAGCTTTCCTCTCCTCCTCTCAGCCACACTCCTCCAAAAAATTCCTGTCAGCTGCTCTACAGCTGCCACTGGAGTTGTTTTGCCCCTGGAGGTAGGGAGGTTTCTCAAGCCAAGCTGCTTTCTATGCTTTCCGAGGAAAGTGAAGTTTACCCTTAAGAAGTAACCAAGAAACAGGCTTATGACAAAGGTCTTTGGGTTTGAAATATTTAAGACAGTTGGACGTGAAAATGTTTCAAAAGCCACAGACGGGAGTTTGAAGAAATGGAAATATGACCCAGGACAGGAGAACTAAGGCCAGCTCCACACGAGGTCAGAAGTATGTTAAACATGTGGTAGGTAAACACACAGGGAGGCACAGCTGGTTACCGCAGCCATAGTCCCCGGGCTGGGGACAACCAGCACTGCAGCAGCCTTAAAGCTATAATTGCTACTCTGTGACAAGAATGAAAATTATACCACAAGTATGCAAGAAACCACCCAGCGCTGCTGGGGATGGGGGTGGGGCATGCTCCAGCGCACTTAAGAAAGCAAGATAGGGAAAAGAATCTCAGAACCTCTCCTCTCTTCCGTGACTGCGGGCATCAGAAAACGAAACACAGGGCCAGGGACTTAGGGTGGCAGCCGAGTCCTTGTGTGGCATGCATGAGGCCCTGGGTTCGATCGTTGGCACCGCACAAAGTAAATAAATAAAACTGATAGGAAATAACTTATGCCAAACCAAAACAAACTAGGCTTACAAGAATAAAAATAATTATGTCTTCTGTTTGTTTGCTCTAGAACAAAAGTCTCTGAACAGCAAGCGATTGACGAATGTTAAACCCTGACCCGGTGCAAACAATGACCGATAGGCTCAAATTCTTGGCCTCTTTATTGCTGGGAATGTCCACCTAACCCTACAGGCACTGGAGCAGGTCCGTACGCACCGATCAGCTAACTTCTACTAATCACTCGCTATCTACCAGGCCCCTGCAAACATCTCGCCGAATCTCCCAATTAATCCTTATTCCAATTCTGACCAGAAGGATACAAAACTCGGTGAGATCACAAAGCTATTAGGGGTACACCCGGATCAGAAGCCCGGTCGGACCCTTAAGACGACGCTCCGGGCGTTTCTCCTATTGCCTTAGGATTAATCATTCACCTGGGTTATCTTTAAAAACAACAACAACAAAAATCATCCCTACAAAACATGCAAAGCCTCAGGCCCTAAAAAGCTGCACTGAGCGCGCTGAGATCTTCGCCCAGAGCCTGGCGAGGAGCCGGGAAGCCCCACCACACGCCCCCTCGGCGGAGTTCGGTATCGGACTGCTCGGGGCGCGGAGGACACCTGCTCGCGGGGTCGGCACCGGGGAGCCCTCCGGCGTCGCGGGGCTGGCCGCTGCGCGGCACTCCGCCCTGGTCCTGCCCGGACCGTGAACCCGCGCGCAGAGGCTGCAACCTGGCCGCGGGAGGCTGCACCGCTCACCAGCCCCGATAAGCGATCGGTGCAGGAGTCGGGGCGGACTCCTCTGCACCCCGTAGGGGACACCACAGCCCCGGGCAGTCGCGGGGCGGCTGGAAGCCAGCTCCCATCCACCTGCCTGCAAGAGCCCACCTGGGCGCTGCAGGGAGGCCTGAGCGCCTCGGGGCCCTGCACCCCGGGACGGCCGTGGCCTCCCACCCTGGCCCGCTCTCTCTGGCACTGCCGCACTCCCCTCACCTCGGCCAGGTCCCCCGCAGACCGCTGTCGCTGCGCTCCGCCACTACACTGGCCGCCGCCGCCTCCGCCCGGCCTCCACGGATACTCAGACGCCCGCAACGCAGAGCCGGAAGCGAGAGGCCGCTCGGGGCCAGCGGCGCGTGCGCGGCCCCGCCCGGGAGGCGTGCCCGGAAGGAGGCGTGGCCTCTGGCGCGCGGGGTGGGTGTGGCCCGGGGCGGGGCTCTCCCGCACCTGGGACTCGCCTGCAGCGGGGTCCCCATCCGCGAGCGGGGTTCCCGGCCTGGGCGCTGCTGGGGAGCGCAGGGGCGGGGCCTTGTGAGGCCAGGGAGACCCCCGGGCGTGGAGGGCCGGCGGGAGCCCGGCCGTCGGGGTGGATGGGCTGCACCCGGGTAGCGGGGTGGGGTCGCCGGGGACTGGAGCCGGAGGGCGGCGGGGACAGCAGGCCGAGGTCGGCGGACGGCAGAGTTCCTGGAGGGAGGCCGTGCGGGCCGCAGGGAGCGCGGAGTCCTGGGGGAGCAGCCCGGGCTGTCTCGGAGGAATTGGGGCGAAGCGGGGCTGGGAGGGGAGCCCTGCCGAGCAAAGCGCCTGCCGGCGATGGGGCCGAGGGCGGGGAATCTCGGAGGGGGAGTGGGTCGGTCGGTCGCTGAGAAGCAGCGTAGCCTACTGAAAGGATTGTACACAGGAGTGATGTACCTGCTCGGTGGTCTCCGACACCCCGGTATAGTACCATCACACAGCCAAGCAGAGACTCCAGGGCTGGAACTGCCGAATGCTCAGAGCAGGCTCCCCGCCCTCCCGGTACACAGACGCCCCCACAGGTCCATCAGAACCGAGGGAGCACCGAGTGTCCCAGCGGCCCGGACACCCCCACGTCAGAGCATCACGAACCCTCCAATGAGCTTTTGGCCATCCAGAAACGTATCAACACCCTATATGGGAACTTCTGGTTACCCCAAAACTTACCTGCAATCGAGATACTGTTAGATATCTGCCAGCAAAGTTTCCGAGTCGGGACGCAAGCCAAAGAGCCTGCCACACCAGCGCAGGTGCTGCCAGTGGACACCTGGAGACGCAGCAGGTGCTGACCCAGCACCGAAGCTCAGCCCCTCACCCTGGGCGACGTCAGACCTCCCAGCCTTGAAGCTGCTAGTCCAGCCCAGGTCCCCCCGGCGGGGCAGCTGGGCAGAGATTGGGAGGGGGCTGGGCAAAGTCCAGGCTGGCTGAGCAGTCGGCAAATTCACTTTTTTTTTTGTTAGGTTTTTTTGAGACAGGGTCTCGCTTTTGTGGTTCAGGCCGGCCCTGAGCTCAGCCTCAAACTCACATCACAATCCTCCTGCCTCTGCCTCCCGAGTGCTGGGATTACAGGCGTGAGCGACCACACCCGGCACTGTGGTATGTGGTACTGGTTGCTGCTGGGTGTGGGTCTCCACACCCAGTATTGTTATGTGGTTACCGGGGAATCGAACCCGGGCCCTTATGCTTGCAAGACAGGTGCCGGAACCACTTAGCTAACTCCCCGGGCCCCGGCAAATTCACTTTAACAGGTCAACAATATGTTGTCAAGAGTCCTAAGGAGGCAGGGAACCCCAACCCCGTGCCACACACAGGTATTATGTTAGGAAGGGGTGTCGGGGGACACCTGCATATCCCAACCACACCACCCCAGGCTCACAGGGAAAACTACCCAGAAACCTGGTGCCTCGAAGGCGGAAGAGCCCTGCTCACAGGTCCGCCAGGAACGCCTGGCTTCGCACACCCCGAGGGGTGCAGCACAACACAGAAGGGGCGCACCGAGTGTGCCTGTGCTCAGCCTGTTGGAGAGGTCTTCGGGTGCCACTTGGCTCCCGACACGGGCATGAGGGGCTGTGGTCACAGCACAGGGCAAAGGTCTGCGATCTAGGTGCCAGTGAGGCTTCCGACTGGTGGGAAGACCTGGGACAGCAGGTTGACAGGAGGGAGAAGAGCTGGCGGAGGACGGAGAGGGTGCTCCACGATACCCTGCCCTGCGCACCCGGCACCACCCACATGGCGCCCGCATCACCCTTTACACAAGGGCAATGTTCCTTGGCCTCAGAGGAGGCCAGAGATCAGAGCATTCCATCTTGAGCTCTGAATCCGGTCTCCAGAAGGGACAACTCGATTCCGTCCAGCCTAAGATGAGGCTCAACGTCACAGTCTCCTTCCACAGAACAGAACAAGATAGAAAAGGCCGTAACCTAGGAGATTTCAGTAGCGCACAGTGTGGACAGCCTGGACCCCGGGACGTACAGGCAAGGAGGGGTCAATGCCCGCACACTGCTGACGGTGGCGGAATATCAGACAGGCCTGGCCGGGTTGGTACCAGATCCCTGGCCGCTACACCTCAAAGCCATCACAGTGGGTCCCATGAGAAATAAGCGAAGTGCAGGGAATCTAAGCTCCACCCGGGCTTGGTGATAGCGCTGAGCCCACGAGACCGATGTGTTGTTCCGCTGAGACCGATGCGACGGTACGTGCGACGTTAACATGCGGGACCGAGATCCAGTGATACGCTGTTCAGTAATCACTGGATCCCAGAAGAAAACAGGGGAGAAATGAGAAAACTTCCCAGAAGCAGAGGAGAGCGGGAACCCAGCACACCACTTCCTATGGGCCGTGACCCCACGGTGCTAGGAAGACAGGGTATAGCTGTAGGTGCCGCATGGAAAGAATTAGAGAATTCCAAGAAAACACCTCAATGGCGCGCCACAAGACCTAGAAAGACAAGGACCCTCCGGTCGGAAACTAATGGAAGGAAGATGGTAGAGATCAAGGTAGAGATTAATGGCATTGAGACAACAAAATACAGAGAACTGATGAGTCAACTGGCTTCCCCTTGGGGATCTGCGGATAGGTGAAGGAGAAGTAAAACAAATTTGGATACTAGTTTCCAGCCAGGTGTGGGGAGCCCCACCGAGAATCCCAGCACTCAGGAGGCTGAGGCAGGAGGATTGCCTACCATTCTAGACCAGCCAGGGCTACACAGTGAGACCCCATCTCAAACATGAAAAAAAACCCAAAAAACAAAAAAACAACAACCCACAGAAAACAAAAATAAAACACCCCCAAATCATTCCTCACAATGACTAGACCTATTATGTATTGCAAAAATACACTAATAAGGCTTGGAGAGTTAGCTTAGCGGTGCTGTGCCTTCCTTGCAAGCATACGGACCTAAATTTGATCGCTGGTACCAGCAAAAAGATACACTGATGAAACTGTCTTAAAATCTATTTTTAAGAAGATAAAATCAAATAAAGAAGATTTTAATATGTGGAGAAGCTGAGTGGAGGGTTTAAATTGAGGGACATTTCTTTCTTCATATTTTTCTGTAAACCTAGGAATTAGAAGTGTGTCTCAGAAAAATCAAGTAACATCACGTGGCAGTTAATTGGTCATGAGCCCGAACCTGACTAGGGTAGGAACTCCTGGCTGGGTACAGAGGGGAGACGCTTGTATCCCCACTGCTTGGGAGACTGAGGCAGCAAGACCGGATCACTCGGGCCTGCGCTTGACGCCGGCCTGGGCCGTACAGCAAGACCCCATCTCCGAGAAGAAAGAAATCCGTGGGTCCTCAGTTTCCTTATCTCCGAGAACAGAGGTATGCACAGAGTTGCCGTCCACAGTGTTTAGCCCTGTGGGATCCCGCGGCTGCCCCAGGAACCCACCCAGCATTCTCACTTGAACGGAGACTTGGGGTGCAGGGGACGCTCTGGAAATGAGGCGTCGCCAGAGCCCTTGTCTATCGGGCTGTGAGGATGGGGCAAGGCTGTACTCAGCCACCCCTGCGTCTGCCTCGCTTTCTGCTCAGTAAACCCGGCTGACAGGCGAGCAAATAAAGAGCCTGCAGTAAACATCGGTGAGGCTGCAGTTCTGCCATGGACACCCCCACACTGGGCTCTGGCAAGGCCTGGCGCACACACGCTTGGGCCCATATCCCAGAATAAGTTCCCAACCCTGTACAATTTTTAAAAATAATCCTTAGGGCCAGGGATTCAGCTCAGTGGTTCAGGTGTCTGTCTTGCAAGCGCAAGGGCCGGGGTTCGATCCCGGTAACCACATACAATACTGGGTTTAGAGACTCACATCCAGCAGCAACCAGCACTACAAACCACAGTGCCGGGAGTGGTGTCTCACGCCTGTCATCCCAGCACTTGGGAGGCAGAGGCAGGAAGGTTGCTGTGATGTGAGTTGGAGGCTGAGCTCAGGGCCAGCCTGAACCACAAAGCGAGACCCTGTCTCAAAAAAATCTAAAAAAAAAAAAAAAAAAAATCCTTAGCTTGCAGGCCACACCTAAGAGCCAAATAAAAAGCAAAGTGGGGGGCTGGATTTAACCCAAAGATCCTGAGAGTGGTGCTTCAACCACGTTTCAAGCAAGCAGATATAGTGTCCACGCCGGTCATCCCAGCGCTCAGGAGGCTGAGGCAGGAGGATCTCTGTGAGTTTGAGGCCAGCCTGGGCTACATACTGAGTTCATGGCCAGTCTGGATTAATAATGGGAATCTAGCTTAAAAAAAAAGTTTCAGGGAATTTTAGATACCTGGACTGAAAATGGGAGCGTGAGTCAGAAGGGTCCCCATTAGGGGTGACTTCTAGCCCTGGGCTGCAAGGCCAGAGAGGCCACTGACACCCCATGCCTCCTGTCTGCTGGGTCTCGGTGCTCAGGCTCTGACAGGGGCATCGGCTGAAGTGTGATGCCCACAATAGACCCAGGAACCCCCTTCCCCCACAGGGGATGGGATGCCAATGGAACCAGAACCGGAAGCTCCCTGCATTTAACTCATGGACCACAAAGCCCTTGAAACGAAGCCAGCGCAGTGCGACAGCAGTCTGAGCCCCTGAGACGCTAGCATCGAAGTCGCCATGGCGAGGGGGCCGGCTCCTTAGCCTGCTGGTATCACCGGGGCAGTTGTGCCCTCGGCCAGAGACATCTGCTGATGCATTGAGACTGTTTTTTTTCCCGTTCTGAGCACTGAACCCAAGGCCTTGGGCATGTTAGACAAGCATGCCACCACCAAGCAGCATCTTATTTTATTTATGACAGGATCTAGCTAAATTTCACCGGCTGGCTACAAATTTGTAATCTTCCTGCCTCAGCCTCCCGTGTCTCGGGAACGATAGGTGTGTGCCACACCCCTCACCTTGAGACTTTGAGTTGTTACCACTCAAGGTTGTACGTTGCTCTCCCTATCTCTGACTGGACAGCACTCAGAGATGCTGCTCAGCATTCTACAGTACCCGGGACAACCCACGAGCCACCCTCCTGCCTCAGCCTCCTGCAGTGCTGACACACGTACACCACCTCCCCTGGCTTCTCCGTACAGTCTTCTGAGCAGAGCCTGGCCACCCTACCTCACAGCCTCAGAAAGCCTTGGCTGCAGAAATCTGCTGGTAAGTGAGGAAACCTCCCCCCTCTTACACATCAAACTAACCTCCCTCCCCAGGCTTCGAGCGACCTTTGTAAATAAAGTTGCGGCAGATGCATTTATGACACTGGGGTTAGCTGGCCCCCTCGGCCAACACGTCCAGGTTCTTACAGGGGTAAAAAGTTGAGTCTGAAGGAGATGGCGCCAGAGCTGAGGTACCTGGCCGCCTCTGTCTTCGCTGTCCTGTCCAGCTTCACGGCTGTCCGTGTGGGAAAGGCTGACTACAGCCGACCCTGGAGTTATGAGCAACCTGACACAAGAACAACCCGGTTACGACCAGACTTAGTTTTAACTCACAAAGTTTGAGTTATGGCCTGAATGCCGGCGCTGGTGCCCCCAGGTGGCCTC
>PVIR01041336.1:0-12793 GCA_004026965.1 Petromus typicus
CTGTTATTCACTACATGTATGATTATATCATGAAACTTAGAAAAAAATTAAGCCATCTGAGTTTCTTTTCCTTTCATTACAAATCATTTTATTTAATGATTTGGTTTTGGTTTTTGCTGCTGGAGATTGAACCCAGAGTCTTATAAATGCTAATTCTGTGCTCTCCCACTGAGGTACTACCTTAACCCCTCATGAAGATTTCTCATGAAGATTTTTGAAAATAATTTTCTTGTACAGAAGAGAAGTATATTAAGAAAATGATGTGCTCTAGGTGTCAGATAGTTTAGGTACATTAAGTGCTTCTTATAGGAAGACGGCATAAATATATTTATACACAATAATATAATCATAACAATTTCCTTAATTTTGATTTTTGAGAGCCTTAGCATCTTTCTAACATTCATTTGTATGAGATTGCTAATGCTAAAAAGTATCAAGCATCTTCTCTCAATAATGTAATATAATATTTGAGTAATAAGGAAGATTTTTTAAAACATTGCTGAAAATGCTCCAGAATTTTTTCATATCTCTTTTGTCATATAAGTGTTCTACCCTATTGAGATGAAGTGATGTTTAAAAAACTCAAGCCATTTCTTATTTTTACCTTGTCTTTAATAAATCCAAATAATTAGATGCTTAGAAATCCTTCATTTGCTGGTAAGGGCAATAGTATTTTTCTACAGTTGGTTAGAATACTCTTACCGTTGAGAGGCTAAAGTGTGAAAGTATGACAATACAGTGCTTTTTACACTCTACTCTTAAATATATTATGAGGCTTTACATTGTAGTAAAGGACATGTCTTCCCAACTAATTTGAGTTTCTCAAAGGCAGAGACCATGTTTTATTCATCTGTTGATCCAAAAATCTGGTGGGTTTATGACTTCAATAAAGATGGGATGAATTATTGAGCATGTAAACGTTAGCCACAAGGTCATAAGTTTTTAAGTTCAGACTAGTGAGGGCAACACAAAATTGTCATAGCTGCTAACTGTTAAGCTCAATGAATTATACAGGATTCCAGTGGTCATTCAAGTGACTGGACTGTAGTGCTGAAAACAATTTTCTAAATAGAAAGCTATGAAAATCTCAAATATAGAAGTAAGTAAATTCCTTCATTGTAAATTTTAATTAGCTTACTTGAAAGGATAGGCAGAAGGAAAATGAAAATAATATGGTAATTCTTGATGCTCTATATTTTAAAGTCCTTTGAAATTATAAATATTAACCTAAAATAATAAATAAAACTTATAGGGAGTATAACAAAGAACATCACTACATATTACTTCAGTAAATATTTATTGAACAGCAAATAGCACAAATACAATATTTCACCAAGACCCAGATTTTGCAGAATGTATGTACAGTTTATTAAAACAAACAGTGTTACAGAAATAATGTAAACACAACATGGTGCATGTTATAATCTGAGCAAATTTTGAGAAAGAAACCAAATCAAAAAAATTTATGTGAATTCTATTGTGATGACATTTCTTTAATGACCAATAAGCACAGTAGTTGAAGAGAAGGATAAAAATCACATAAATAAAGATAAAATCTAGGTTAAACACCCACAGTTTTAAATATTTGCAATCAGCAAATATGTTTTAATTGCTATCTATAGCCATATGTTGATTAAAGACAAGGACACTTGGGAAATGGATTGTTATGTGATTTACTCAATATGAAAATATGCTAGACTATATTTATGCAAACCTAGATGGTATAGCCTATGCTATATAACCTATAGCCTATATATAACATGTATATGTGCATATGATATGTATATGTACATATATATCTCCTGTATATAACCCTGTTGCTCATAGACTAAAAATTTATATAGTATGTTACTGAGTAGAATAATCTAGGTAACTCCTACACAATATTTGTGGATTCAAATATATACAATAGAAAAGTTATAGTAAAAATACAAGTTGACAAAAATTTTCTGGCTCAGTTCTAATCGTATGGCTTCACTGATTGCTGTCCATTGTTGATTGAAAAGTTGTTGTTTGGTGCATGATTGTAAGTACATATTAAAATAAAATGCATATAAGGATGTTTATTAGGTAATTCACATTACTGCAAATTTGTTCAATTGTTGAAATAGTTTTAGTTGCAAATGGCAGCTACTCTGAAACAGAAGACCTACTCTGGCCTCCTTGACCTTTCCTGTGAGGCTTTCTGAGCCTCCATTATGTAGTTACTATAGAGTTAGCACAGTCTTTTAGTACCTCACTTCAGTAAGGCTACTCACTGTTATAGAGCCTACTAATTATTGTAGATATTACCTCTGGAAACACTAACCTCAAAAGAGGTTACAAAATATTATATGATAGTACTTTAGTAAAAGGTGTATGTTCATAGGTATGTACATGTATGTGTGTTTCTAGTTAGGAATGAATTATGTATCAAACAGTAACTGCATCTATTTCTGAAATTAAGGTGCAATTATAAGTGATCATATTTTCTTTACATATTTCTGTATTTTCCAAAGTTTAAAATAATTTCATAAACAAAAGTATATTTGATATGAACACACAGAGAAAACAAGACTAGCAAACTTTGTGCTATACTGTGCTTGTGGCTGAAAATTCCTCTACAGCTGAAAGTTCTAAAAACTGGGCACATACCTCTCAGCTATTTTTGTAATAGTCAATTTTATTCTCAAAAGTCTATCATGCTGGGTTAATATTGCTAACAGTGTCCAGATGGTGCCCAAGTGTCAAAATACCAAGCCAGATCATTAAGCAAATGAAGCACTGAAGATCTGAGTTCTATTACTGAGTCCCATTACCAGCCATGCGTCAGACACATAAACATCAGGATCTGGGAGAAACTGATAGACAAATAGGAAATGAGGTCAAGAACACACAGAGTAAAAAATTTACTTGCCAAGTAAAATTTTTGCCAAAGACAACACTGAAAAGGCTAAGTAGGGTCATCTGAGGTAGTGGGTACAGCATAATTTTTAATGGTAGAGAGGAATCTGTTTATCATATGCAAGCTGTGAAGGATGTATGATGATTCTTGGAGGTGTCATGGCACCATTCAAGTTGCTTTATCCTCTATCTTGACATGTGATTGTATGAATGGTAGGATAAATATTTCATCCATATGTAGTTCTAGTGGATCCATATTTAATTCTATTTGATACTTAGGTCTTTGGTTCATAATGAGACCACATAACAGATAGCATTGTTAACCTGGTGATTAGTATTTGTCAAGCAGGAATGATTTTGACCAACAGTGGACACTTGGCAATATCCAGGGACAATTTCAAGGTCATCACTTGGGGAAGTTCCACAGGAAAGTAGTGGGCAGAAGTTACAAATCCTACTGATATCCTACTACACACACACACACACACACACACACACACACACTTGCACACACATGTTAACAAAACTTTTCAAATTTAGAATGTCACTAAAACACTATCATGAACTGATGAGACAGATGGTTTTTTGAGTAGCAAGTGTTACACATCTATCAATAATACTGTGACTTCCTTTACCAAATAATATTGGTTAGATAAAATCAAACCGAAGAGAGCAGTGATAAACAAGTTTTATTTTATAGTATAAATTTTTGTCTATCATTTTCTTTCATTATACTTTTCTAACTCTTAAAACAATAGCAATACTCTTGCATTTTTATAAAATTTCACATTCTATGCAAATACATATTAAAGATTTTAGAATAAAAGTGCTACTAAACATTGATATTTGCAAATTTTATAGATTTTCCTTTAAATAGTGAGAAAATTAAATATAACATATATTACTAATGCATAAAATTGATGATACATTTATTAGCAATTTAATTTAGTCTCTAATAACTCTCATCTATGGGTACCACTGAACCCAAAAGTCCTTACTGTAAGCATATTTTCTTCACAGTTGCTGTAATGAACTTCATTACATATGCGCTCAATTTAAAATGTATCTTTATGCTCTTTTCCAAATTAAATAGTAATCAGATAAACAAAAAGTCAGCGACAATTTGAGATGAACTGTGCTTTCTTTTCAATACTGTTTCTTGTCCTGGGTAGAAAATAATGATTGTGGGACCTGCCCACTGTACATCATGTAAGAAGGAACCCCCGGACATGGGCGTCAAATCACCAACTTCATATCTTTACCCTTAGCGCCCTCGAGCCTACAACTGCACTGTGAATCAATTCCAGCATCACACACTGTAGATCCAGCTCTGCCCTGGTCCGCTCGGCATGTAGTGAACTGATGGAGACAAAGGTCAACACCCTAGAGAAGAGGTGAGCCTACCCAGAAAAGCCAGTTGCTTCAGCAAGAAAAAAATGGATGGCCCAAGATCACTGGCCGCAAAGAAAAGACCACAAGCTGGTATAACCTGAAAAAACAGCATGGAGTTTTACCCTAACAGTCTATAGCAGGACAGTTGCAGAAGAAATTTAGTGCAGTGCCTGCAGTTTTGCCAGAAAGAGTTTAATTATGCATAATTCTGAGAACAGGTTAATCATGTGGAAATGAGCCACAGAATACCTATCTTACAGCTTCACTCCGGGACTGAAACGTTAACCGGGCCTCAATGACTGGGTGATAGACAGCCATGGACAACCAACTGCAAGCACTTGAGGGTTAGACATAGACTCCCTCAAATCCGCTGAATGCTCAGGTTCAGGCCAGGAAGCACACGGAATCTATATTCTGCTCTAGGAGGCCATGTTTAACAGGTCTGGCTTTCAGAGGTGCCTGGATGTGAAGACAATGGCATTGAGTCCAGTGCTCTCTTTGAGCCCTAGTTTGCTAGTTATATCCAGAGGAAACTAGTGGTCTGATTGGGGAATGCGTCTCCGCTTAGTCAGTAGCCAGGAGCTGAGGTTTACAGGCAAGGAACAGTAAATCAAAAGGGTCACTGCACAAACAGGGTATAAAATGAGGCCAAGAGGACTGTAACCTGCTGAATTCCAAAGGCTGCTGGTCCCCAAGGGGACACTCCTCATTTGGAGACACACGGAAGAGTTTTTTTTTTTTTTTTTTTTTTTCTTATTTTGAACCAACTTTTTTCTTCTCTATTTTTAGGGGCATTGATGTTTGGACTTTTAATTCTCATTTCCTTTCCTCTCTTTTTATTATTATTATCTTTGTTTGTTTGATTAGGTCCTCTTTTCTTCTCTTGTTTTCAACTTTTGTTTCCTTATTATATTTTCCTTCAGTTAAATCTCTGTTTTTTATTATAGATCATTTTCTTTGTTGGTTTGTTTTTATTTTATCTAGTACTTATTTCTCTTCACTCCTTAACGGGATTCTTTATTTCACTTTTGTCACCTTTTCAATATTTTCCTTGTTTAATTTTTCAAATTATACTTTCTTCGTGTTCCAGTCTCCCACAACTTCTATGTTTAATAGTATAACAATTAAAATTTAAGAATCTACAGAAAATTGTATTTTATTAGTTGAACACTGTTTTATTGTTAATTGTATTAGAATTATTCTATTGAATAGATAAATTTCATTGTAGATCAGTGTTCTATACTTTTCTCATTGCCGAGACAATACCCAATACCCAAAGTTAGGGAAGGAACAGTTTTATTTAACTTGAGGGTTGTAGAGGTTTCAGCCCACAATCAGCTGGCTCCACGTCAGGGAAACATGAGTAGAAGAGACAGTTCATTGTAAGCAGAAGCTAAGATTGCAACAATGAATGTTAAAAGAACTTTTATGTTATCCAGACTGCCTAGAGCAGGGACCATTCATATCCTTACTCTTAGTGTCCTTGAGCCTACAGCTGCACCATGAATCGATTCTAGCATCACACACTGTAGATCTAGCCACCTCTGAAAAAGCCTCCTTCTGACTGTGTGAAGATTTGGGAGACATTTAAACACAAGCCATAATGATCAATATATGATTTTCCATAACGATTATAGTATAAAAATAGATCTCTTTTTTACAGTTAAAAGTGCTATATTATTGTTTCCTACGATTTGACAGTATCCAATTTGTATTTGGCACTATTGTATTTGCTGGTTTTAACACATTAGCCAAGGTGATACAGTTGCTTTCTCTGTATGCTAGTATCTAGGTCCCTTGGAGAATTATAAAAAATACTCTAGACCATTCCCAAATAATTGTGTCTAAGGGTAAATAAGTGGCAACTTCCCTTTCCAGATCAATAGAGTGGCTGGACACTGGAACAGAAGCAAAAATCAATATTTAAATAGAACCAGAGGACATTTTTGAGAAGCAAGCATTAACTAAAGATCTCTCTGTTTTAGCAACGAGACTACTCATTGCAATCAATCTATAAGTCTCAGTATAAAAAACAAAGGCAAAAAGTAGGAATATGAAAAAACAAGGCAATAAAATGTTTCCCGAAATTTCAAACTCACTCAAAATCCATCCAGGATAGATTAAGGAGAAAGAAATCAAAAGCAACACAGCCAAAGTATCAGAAAGGATAACAATAGTGATAACAAAACAGATCAATAAACTGTTTGGCAAATTCAAAGAACATGTAACTAAACAGATAAAGATTCTAATACAAGAAATGATCTGCAAAAGTTTAGAGACAACACTAATAAAAAATTTAAGAAGTTAAAAGGATTCAAATCATGAATGTCCAGCATAGAGTGCTACATTTTTTTGAGAGAGAAAGAGAGAGAGACTTGCTTTGTAGTTCAAACTGGGCCCCAAATTACTATGTACCTAGCAGTCTTCCTGCCTCCACCTCCCTAGTGCTAGGATTACAAGCATGAGTCACCATGCCCAGTATTGTGCTATGTGGCTAACAGGGATCAAACTCGGGACCTTGCACTTGCCAGGCAGACACTGGAACCACTGAGCTAAATCCCTGGCCCCCATGAATGCCCAGTATAGAAAAGAACTGGAGTCCATAAAATGTTCCAAAAGAAATCTAAGAGATTAAAAATTCTATTGAAAGTATGGCTAGTAGAAGTAATCAATGTGAGGACAAAGCATCAGATGTAGAAAGCAGGCCCAAAGCTTGGTGATGTTAATAAGAGAGACATTAACAACAACAATACACTACAAAAACTGGACCCAACATCCGCTAGATGATGCAAAGAAGGCTAATCCAAGTAAAACTGGAATTAGTGAATAGATAGAACAAAGGGTATAACCTGTTTACAGAAGCAATAGTAGCAAACTTTCCAAACATAACTCATAAGTTCTGTGTCTTTGTCTCTGTCTCTGTCTCTGTCTCTCTTTCTCTCTCTCTGTCTCTCTCTCTCTCTCTGTGTATATATATATATGTATTTTATATATATATGTATTTTATATATACATATATATAAAGATATGCAGAGATATAGGAAGTTGTCTTCTTTATGTAGTTTCATATTACTAGAATATAAAGTTCACATAAGCAGAAACTTTTGTTAACTATTGTACTCCTATTACTTAGAAAAGTATCTGGCATGTGCTCATAATCACATTATTACTTGATTTGGAAAAGTGAAGATTTAATAGTAGTGATTCTTATAACACTACTCTTTAGATAAGACAAATTTGCTTTCAAGAGTGAAAACATATTTTAAAAAGTGATGATATATATTAACCACTGTTGTTGCAGATGTGGTCTACTTATATGCGCAAATTATCTTGTCCCCAGGACTTGGCATGCAAGTATTGCTCTGTGAAATCTTTTTCCTTCTATATCTCAATAAGCAAAAACAACAAAAGAAATTATGCTTCATCTAAAAAGAACACTAAAGAAATCTGACTCTCATGCTTCAGCTCCACGACCCGTGGGACCTTGATGATGTCACCATCTTACTGAACATCATGCTGACTCACAGCAGGGTGAAATAAGGCTGCTGAAACTGAATATCAAGAAATTACAGACTCTGTATCAGATACTTCTGAATGAATTCCGTCAAATACTATGGCATCACTGGTTTCGAGTTCAAAGCTCCCTAACCTCAGACTGACTTGACTTAGGTACAACCTGATGTGTGTCTTGCATTCTTATTAAATATTTGTTTGCCTACCCCATGCAATGCTTACCCCATCCTGTACTAACACTTCAAAACCCTACTACTGCTCTATGCGCACACCTCTTCACACACACTCTAGAATTACCAGTAAGTTAACACACTATGGAACAAGTCTTTGCCCACCGAAGGGTGGCTACCAGTGGTCTCCACATCCCAGCCCACTAAGTTATTATTTGGAGACACCATACTTCTTGGGGAAGTATCCAGAACTCATCCTCTTACTATCTTTTCCTCCATAATTTTCTGTCTCATCTTTGCTTCCTTGGATGTCAGTTTCTAATAGCCATAGAGAAATACTATACAATAAATCAGGCCCTTGCTCTGCCTCTGTCCTCCTCTGATGTTTTGCTTTAGAAGAGTAACAGTTTGTGCTACCATCCTCCTGCCCAGTGTATCAAAATGGCTTGTGACTGAACTGTGTGACCTTTCAGGAATGTTTTGATAGCTCTGCCATCTCACAAGAATGTTCTGTTAAGTTCTACCCCCTTTCAGGAATGTTTGGTGAAACTCTGTTCCTCTGCTTCCTTGAGCATACTCAAATACCCTGTAGATTCCTACATAAAGAGGCTCTCATTATGAGTAGAGCAATTGGATTTCTCTGAGCCCACTGGAGGCTGACTGGCATAATAAAGATTATTTTTAATCTACCTCTTCCAATGACCATATCTTCAAATTTTGATAGCTGTGACCCAGAGCCACAATACTGAGCCATACACTCAGTTGTGCCTCAGTTGGCTGTGACACAGATCTGTCACACTTGGCTATAGGACTGAACTGCTTTATTCTCCAGTAGCATCAGTATACATAAAGTTTAGGTTTTATTTATCTGGAAACTTAGGCAAAGACAGGTGGTAGCCAAAGTAACCTTAAAGAGACTTTCATTAATAGAGAATTTTTGGGCAAGTTAGTAAGTGATCAAAAGATGCTAAATACAGTGGTGGTAAAGCCAATCATGGAATACCTTCGCAATCACTGAGCCTTTCTCTGTGGTAGAGTCTGGTGAAACTATAAGATAGAGTGTGGTTGTGGAGACTGAACAGAAACAATTCTAAAAACCATGGAGTAAGTGACAAGGTAAGAAACTACTACTAATTCATGTGCGTGGTTACAGATTTGTTCAAACAGTCTGAGACTTGGGAAAAGCAATATTGGAAAACTGATAAGCGCTTTGGGGAAAGTAATATATAATAGAGTTAAGTGTGAGGATATTTATGTCTCACGGATTTTCACAAGAAACTTCCACAACACTTCCACAACAGAATAGGATTTCCATAACCAAGTGAGAAAGATTCCAACTGTGGACAACAGTCAGTTATTTTTCTTATTTAGCCTTGAAGCTTACTCAGTGGTTATGTGGCAAAGACAAAGATTTTTCTTGGGCTATCAAAGAGACTTTCATCTACATTGACCTGAGAATTACACTACTGTGTATCGAATTTTATAACAGCAGCAATGAACTTTTAGCTTATGAGAAAAAGTCAGTTTGTGAGTGCTTTTTAAAACATTTTTAACTTAAAGAGAGCAATGTGATTTTCTTAGTGGAAAAAAGTCAGTGCTGATTCATCTTTGCTGCCTTTATGCACAACCAACACAAGTAACTATGGATTGACTAAATATCTCACTATAGTTACTTCATTTGATTCAGTAATTCATTTCACAGTGAAAAAAAAATGAAACATTGAGGCAGTTTTTAGAATTCACAAGCCTTAGCATATAACAAGCCCAAAGAGGCTGCCTTATAGATTGATAGAATGAGCATTTGAAGACTTGATTCACTTGAGAGACACTTGATAAGACTGTTATATTCATTAAACAGTTTACCATATTTTCTAGACTAGCAACAAATACAAGACACAAGGTACATACAGTACATAAAATATATGAGTCCTGAAAAGATTCAAGTGAAACTGATCCATTTCCAAAACACTCTATCTCCTACACTGTATGTCTACTGATTCAGATATACTAATTTATAAGAATTTGAATTGTCTTCCTTTTAAGATAGAACTTCTTCTTTATACGAACAATCATAATATTATGTTGCATTATATTAAATTGGTTTTATTGATACAGTGTTTGAAAGTGTAGATTTTGGAAAAAGTACGTGATAATGTTGAGTAAATAACACAGTAGACTGATGGATATTTATCATAGTTTTGGCAGTCACTAAATATAATATTTACCCTGCATCTTGACCAATGGCAATAAAAGCCAGATAGTTGTTTTTCCAGATTTCCCTACATTATATCTTAGTCCATACAGGTAGCTCTAAACACAATACTTTGGAATGAGTGGTTTATAAGACAGAAAATTCCTTCTCACAATTCTGAAGGCCAAGAACTCCACGACTCAGGTAGCAGCAGATTAGGTGTCTGATGAGGGCTCACAATTGGCTTCATAGATGGCACTAAATTGCTGCATTCTCACATGCCTGAAGTGTAAAGAAGCCACCTTGGCTCTCTTTAGTAAAAACACTAATTCCATTCCAGAAGACTCAGTCTTCTTGACTTCATCACCCCCTAGAGGCCCCATCTGTCATTGTCATTATATTGGGAAATAGGTTTCCACAGAAAAGGGAAAAGGGTGACCAAAATCAGACTGTGTGTCACATGTGGCCGAACTCAGCTCTGCTAAGCAGATAAACCTACAGAAGATTGAGTCAGAGACTGTGGTTCTGAGAATTTGTTCTAAGACTGGCAATGTCTGTGTCCAGTGGATATCTGATGGTACAAGCTGTCAGATTCACACTTAGCAATGCTATATTTTCCTCTAAGTGTTGTGATGTCTGTATTGTTATTAGCTATGTAGTTCTACATCTAGTTTGTAGATCTCTGCAGAGGTAGTAAGCCTCCTGATATCTTCTGAGAAATTCATTAGTTGCCTGAATTTATCAGATGAAAAATCAATCTGTTGGTTTCAACCACAACACGGTACTAAGATAGTTCTTTGTTCCACATTATTTGATTGTTCATTTTCAAATTCTTGAGTTCATTTTACAAATTCTAGAATTTCAGGCCTGGCCTTTGACTTAATTTTGTTTGGTAAGTTTCTTCTTAATTATCATATATAATTTTATTCTATCTTGTGAAGAATCCCAACTGACTTTTCTGCATAGGAAAAAGTTTTCTTTCCCTTTTCCATTACAAAACTTTCTACTTTACAGCCATAATTTGGTAGAAAAAGAGTTCATAGTGACAGATACATATCTATGTATGACACAGGGACAAGATGTATATGAGCTATGTTTTTCCAAGTTTTTTTAAAAAAGAAGAGTTCTTTGCTTAAATAAATAATCTCTCTCATTCCTTTAAAGTCAAGGTTCGCTGAATTATTTAATAAAAATTTTCAACTCCTCTTAAGAATGTGCCACTTACATAAACTTACCTGCTACGAACTACACTTCTCTTTTTATGTACTACCATCTCTTGCTACTCACATTATTACTTTTTTTTTTTTTCTCTTTGAGACAGGATCTCATTTGTAGTTCAGGCTGGCCCTGAGCTCAGCCTCAAACTCACATCAAAGCAATCCTCCTGCCTCTGCCTCCTGATTGCTGAGATTACAGGCGTGAGCCACCATGCTCAGCACTGTGGTATGTGGTGCTGATTGCTACTGGGCATGAGTCTCCATGCCTAGTATTGTATGTGATTACCAGGGATCAAACCCCAGCCCTTGAGCTTGCAAGACAGGTGCCGGAACCACTGAGCTAGATCCCTGGCCTGCTACCCACATTATAACCCAGACTTATGCACAAATTGGCTTTCAGATTATATATCATTCATTCCTTCCTCAAAAGTAAGTATTTATGCTATTGCCCTTCATGTAAGCTCGTATAGACAGCTTTGTCAATAAAATAAATTTGATAAATATTAAATAAATGGTGTTATCATAAACATGCCCTTCCTGTGGAAAATGTTTACTCTAAACTGTATATTTTCAACTGAACTAAATTATGAATGGTAACAAATATTTTAAGATCAGAACCATTAATCTACTTGATTTATCAACAGGAAAATGGAATTTCCGTATGTCTTCAAACTTGACTTTTAGCCCAGACTTAGACAAATACACACCATCCCTTTTACTTAATTTCATTTGCAGCTGAATTAGTCATAATTTCCTTTTTGTTCCCTTATAGTTTCAAACACATCATCAGTTATTAACCATATACTGTCTATTTCTCCAAATTCTTTTGGATTTATTTACATTCTTCTGTTAGCACAAAGAACTTACATTTTTAAAAGAGATTCTTCCTTAAACAAGTAAAAGTTAAAAAGATCTGTTTGTGTAAGGCAAAAAAAATTTCAAGTTTTAAAGGCCCATCTTTGCCATAGTTGTGTATAAATTAAAATGCAATGTAATTTTGAAGGCTGCTGTGGGGGTCACTAAAATATTGAAGTATCTCTAAAAAATTAATCCTGTACAAAATGCTTGATAAAATGTAGCTTATTGCTTCTCATGCTATGTTAAAATTAGAATTTTTTACTTACTCCTGAAATTTTTTATACTGCCATCTCTTTAGAGTATGTGATTTTTTTGCTGCTATTTGGTTTTTTGAAGACTTTTTTTTGGTGAGGACACAGGCAGCATAGAACCAAATGCTTTCTCCACAACTGACGTTTCTGATTTGTAAATGCATCAGGTTTCTGATTTGTAAATGAAAATAATAATAGTTTGTTTCACAAGTTATGGTTAAGATTAAAAAACAGATGCAGGCCATGTTCTTAGAAAGTCTATGTTTTGGAAGCTTTATTTTTTTTTTGATTTTTTTATTATTATTATCTTTATTGGTA
>PVIR01041337.1:0-12799 GCA_004026965.1 Petromus typicus
CTCTAATTCCTACCTGTATTCTTTCTATTTCAGTCCCTCCCCCTTTTCTCCTGGGAATAATTTCTGTCCTTCCCCTCTTTTTCTCTCACTATCTTTCACTCTCTCTTTCTTTTTCTTTGCTTCTCCCTTTCCTTTGCTGCTCTTCTCCTTCTATTCCTTCTCTATATACCTTGAAGATATTTTCTGGCTCCTATTCATTGATATGACAGAATCTGGGCTTGGAAAAAAGTGAAATAGGATGGCACAATTTTCAACTCCACAAAAGTCAATAGCTATAATAACTACTTTAGAAGGAAAATAATATTAATGAGGTAGACTTGAGGCTTTTAATTGTGCCTTGCATGTGACAGGCATTATTCTAAACACTTTATACAATGTGTCAGTTAATTATCAGAGCAACTTCACAAAGTAGAGATTCATATTATCTCTATTTTACAGAGGAGACACACACAGAGAAGTTAATAGATTGTTGGAGGTCACACAACTTGTACACATAGAAACAGACATTTGGTGGTTCAGCCTATATTTTATGACAGAAATTATTAACCCTGAAAGACTATCTAGCCTCAAAGTCTGTATGAGAATCATATATATATATATATATATATATATATATATATATATATATATATGTGTGTATAATATATAGAATCCTGTTTAGAGATAATTATCTTTTTCATGCTGCTAGTACAAAATGGAAACACCAACAAATTAAAGAAGAAGTTTATTTGAAATCATTGTTCATAGAATTTTCAGTCCATACTCAACTGACTCCAAGAAAGGGAGGATGGGCAGAGGGGTGTGGAAGAACAGGAACAGCTAGTGGCATGGTAGACAGAAGAGTGAGAAAACAAGGAATAAGAAAGGTTTCTGGACAATGTCCTCAGTGACAGCACATCTTCACAGCAGGCTTCAGGTCTTAACATCACAGCTATAATCCATCACTAAACTATCCAATGATAAATATCACACACCCTTGATCAATCACTTCCCCAGAGCCTATGCCTATGAAACTTTGGGGGAATATCTAGATAAAAACTATACTGCTAATTGTTAATTTAACTACTTGGTTATGTATATTTTATGAGTATTTAAGCAAATTATTCTTTATTAATGTGGAGCAAATAATTATTCTTTATTAATGTGGAGACAATTTACTTCTTTGCATCTGCACTTCAGTTTTTGTTAAAAATCAAGGTTAATCTCTTTTGTTTTCCTCATTATCCTAATGTTTTTCCCATCTACCCATTCTCATTAAATTTTATTCTGGATTGTGCTCAATTTTATTATCACTTAAAATTATATAAACATTCAAGTATATCTAAAAGGCTAAAACTAAAAATTATGTGAAGTTGTCATATTAAGAAAAAATGCTTTATTATTAGTATTCTATTCATAATTATTTAGTTTTATAAATGTGTATAAGGAAGAAACATTAAATTAAAATCAAAATCACTTAATGTTTTTTAGTTGTATAATACATATTTTATATTTCCTGCATATATTTGGCTATGTATTCTCCTTAAGAATATTATCATATAACATCTTAATATCAGGATTCTTAATAAATTTCCTGAAAGATATAATGTAAGATATGCATAAAACATGTTTACCCTTAAGACTACTAATGCAATTTATTTATAATTGTATTTTGTCTCTGAATGAATGATGATAAGAGTGAGTGCTGGCAGAAATATTAATTTCAGTTATAGAAATGTTTAATCAAAACCTAAAACTAGAAATTTGACAGATAAGAAAACATATGAAGAGCAAAATTATAAACAAGAAATCAATAGAAGTGAAAAACAAACATAAGTAAATTCACAGGCAAAGTTTAGTGTGATCAATTTACTTTGTTCTTTTTTGTTCAAGGCTTCTTCATCTATTCCGAAGTTTTGGTGGTAACATATGAGTTATAAGATGATATTTCCTAATTCAGTGAATGAGGTCATTTGTATTTTATATTATTTCATTCAATGTACAGGGTCCTTTCATAGTCTGTGAATTTTAATATGTTGAATCTTTCAATCCATGAGCACAAATATCTTTCTGATTGCTTGCATCTTCTATTCCTTTCATAAATATTTTATAAATTGTATTGAAAAAAAATCATTCATTTTTTTCATTATTACATTTATTCCTGAGCATATTATTATTTTGCTTTTGTAGCTATTGAAATGGTTTCTTGGTTGGTCCCTTTGATAATTAACTGCTGGAATAACAGTAATGTTGAGTTTGGTATGCTAACCCCCAGGCTGCAAGCTTTCTCTACTGCTATTAGTTCACAAAGTTTCTGGAATATTCTCTATTTAAGTTCATGTCATCTGCAACTTCCTCTTTTTCAATTAGGATGGGTTGTTTTGAACTCTTGATTATCTAAGACTTCAAATACTGTACTGAATATACGTGGTGAAAGTATCTTTCCCTTGTTCTAGATATTAAAGAGCTAAGTTTCATGTTTTCCCTATTCAGTATCATGTTGTCTGTTGACCTATTATATATGGTTAATATTATCTTTTTATGCTTCATATGCTCATAGAGAGACATTGAATTTATATTGCATTTTCTGCATTAATTTATATATCACATATAAGTTTATTTTGAATGATTTTTTAATTTCTTGAATGTATCCCATTTGATCATAAGTATCTTTACAATATGCTGTTGGCTTTGAGCTAAAAGGATTTCGCTATGTAGATCCATCAAGGATGTTGGTCTATAGCTTTCGTAGGTGGGTGTGTATGAGTGTATGTATTAGATGTTTGTGTGTATCTGTGTTCTTATATGGTTTTGATAAAAGAGTAATGAGATTTCTTTTAAGGCTACCATAAACAAAACAGCATAGTATTAACATATGGACAGACATGGATCAGTCGGACAGATTAGAAAATTTATAAATAAAACCATACCTTTACAACTGACTGATTTTCAACAGGAATGCTAAGCGAGTGCAATAATAAAAAGGAAGTCTTTGAGAAACAGCTGGTAAAGATTCTTTCCCATCGAATGTATAAAGAACTTAAAAAAAAAATCAGTACACCCAAATTTAAAGACCCTATTTTAAAATGGGCATCTGAAATGAACAGTTAATTTTCAGAGGAAGAATTAGGAGCAGCTAAGAAGTATGTGAAGAAATGTTCAACATCATTGGTCATTCGATAGATGCAGATGCAAAAAACACTGATTTCATCTCACCCACTAAGAATGGTTTAGCATTAGCCAGCAACAATTGTTGGTGAGGCTGAGGAGAAAAGGGAACACTTCCCCATTTTTTGTGAGAATGTAGACTCGCACAACCTCTGCGGAAATCAGTGTGCAGATTCCTCAAAAACCTAGGATTGGAAGTCCCATTTGACACAGCCGTTGCTCTGCTAGGTATATACACAAAAGAATTAAAAGATTCCTATCACAGCGACATATGTGCATTCATGTTTATAGAAGCTGGTGATTCCTAAATCTTGGAAACAATCAAAATGTCCTTCACTGGAAACTGAATAGAGAGGATTTGGTACTTTTATAGAATAGAGTTATTCTGCCACTAAAAATTATAAGATTAAGTCATTCATACTCAAATGGGTGTACCTTCAGGATATCCTTATAAGTGAAATAAATGGGTCACAGATGTGTAAATATCATATCTTTTCTCTGGTATGAGAAAATAGAGTTGTAAATGAGTTGTAGTATGTATAGTAAATATTTTGAAATAGAAAATATTTAAAATGAAATAAGGTGTAGGGGTAAATACAAGGGGGAAAGAATATAACAGTAATAAAAAAGGAAACAAAGCTTATGTTTATAGGGGGTGGGAAGTTACAGGTGGGTAGGAGAAAGGGAAAAAATGAGAATCAACTCATTTTTTATTCTGGTACAAACTCTCAATGTTGAATGTGGTGATAATGTGTATTCATAGTGTACCAATAAAGCTTTGAATTTTTTAGAAAAATAAAGTCCTTTTGGCAACAAATACTGGAATTGAAATCCTCAAAGTGAGTACTTCTATCTTTCCAGTTACAAAAATCAATCCACACCAATTAGATATTTAAATATAAGATAAAATTATGAAACTACTCAAGAAAGCACATAGCAATGTTTCATGACATTGGAATTGGAAAGGATTTTTTTTTACAAGATCTCAAAACCACAGGAAACAAAAGCAAAAAATAGATAATTGGTTTATATCAAATTTAAAAGTTTATTGATAGCAAAGGGGGCAATCAATATAGGAATGACCAACTACATATTTGCAAACTATACAACTGGCAAGACCTGGATATCCTGAACATATAAGGAACTAAAAAAATAGAAATAATACTAATACTACTGATAAAAATTAAAATAAAAAATAGACCCAAGAAGATATTTCTAGAAAGAAGATATTTAAATTTCCAATGGACAAATGGAGAAACTCATACTATCAATAATCATTAGAGAAATAAAAATCAAAACTTTAACTTCACCCCAATAACAATGGCTCCTACCAGCAAAGACTGTAGATTAAAATGCTTGTGAGTTTATGAACAAGGAAATTTTTTTCATACAATTAATGAGAATGAAAATTAGCATAGTTATTATAGAAAAAATGTGAAGATTATATAGAAACTTAAAAATAGGGCTACATTATGATATAAAATAGCATTTCTAAGGAAATAAAATCATGTATTAAACACATATCTACATTCTCATGGTCACTGAAATACTATTCATGATAGCTAAGAAATGAAAATAAGTGGATATGTCCATCAACATATACACAATGAGATATCAGGTTGGCATAAAATAATAAAATCCTGTGATTTGTGACAGCATGAATGGAACTAGAGATTATCCTACTAAAATAAGCCAGGCACAGAAAGACAGTATGTCTTAATCTCACACATGTATGAAGACTCAATATGTTGAATTCATAAAAGTCAAGAGTAGATTGATATTTCTAAAATATACTATATTTTCCTTCAAATTTTATTCATTTCCTTGGTTATACACATTAATGGGTCATACTGCAGATTTGTACACACTCATAACATACTTCAATCATTTTCAAATTCCTCTCCTAAATTCCTTTCACATTTTTTGTTACTGCGTATAGTTATTCATATTAATGAGCTTCACAATGATAAATTTGTACATGCACAGAATAAACTTTAATCATTTTAATTTTCCTCTTCCATTTGTTTAGGATGATAGTTTTAGAAGTTTGATTGTCCATAGTTGGCTGACTTCAACGATTTAGGCCAGCAGGAAGGCAAAATGTCACCATAGAGGACACACAGTGGAGGAATGTATGTTTATAGGTGTTTTGTCAAGAATCGGGTGGCTGCAGTTTCCTGGGTTTGGTTATATGCCTTCTATTCTGTTACAGTGTCATATAGGAACATGTTTGTGTGAGTGACATTCTGTTTCTGGGAGTTTTACTTTTGAAACCAGAAGACTTATTATCTCCAGGGATGATCTTCTTGTTCCAGCCTTTCATGCTTTTATATGATTTCTAAAATTCTTTTATCTAGCTCTGCAAAGAATTATATTGTATTTTGATGAAAATTTTATTGAAACCACAGATCATTTTGATTAATATGATCACTTCAATAATAATATCCCTGCCAGGGATTTAGCTCAGTGGTTCCAGCGCCTGCCTTGCAAGTGCAAGGGCTGGGGTTTGATCCCGGGTAACCACATACAACAATGCCGGGAAGGGAGACTTACATGCGCCAACAGTCAGAACCACATACCACAGTGCTGGGCTTGCAGCTGTAATCCCAGAACTTGGAAGACAGAGGCAGGAGGATAGCTGTGAGTTCAAGGCTGAGCTCAGGGCCAGCCTGAACTACAAATAAGTGAGACCCTGCCTCCAAAATAAATAAATAAATAAATAAAATTGTCCATCCATGAACATGGACATCTTTTCAGATTCTAGTGTCTTTCTCAGTTTCTTCAGCCTATAATTTTCATTGTAGAGGTCTTTAACCCCCTTGATTAAGCTTATTCCTACATATTTTAAGTTATTTTGAATTAAATAATTTGTCTGATTTATGTCTCCATAGATTAAATATTGATATATAGAAAAGCTGTTTTTATATCTATTTGTACATTACCAATTTGTTGAATTTGTTTATCAGATCTCAAACTCTTCGAGTTGTTTTGGGGATCTTAGAAGTAAAGAATTATGTCATCTGCAAATGAGGACAATTTGACTTCTTTTTTTCTTATTTGATTTGCTCTATTCATTTTCTTTGGATAATTGTTGTGGCTAGAAATGAAAACCTTACACTGAACATCAATGTGAGAGTAGACATTTTTGTCTCCTTCTGAGTTTTTGAGGAAATATTTTCAACTTTTTGCATTTCTGTCCATTCAGTATTATGTCTTCTGCAAATTTTGTATACAAACTGAATTGTTCTAACATGAAAACCTTTTGTGGGTTGTTTTACCACATTTTTATCATGAAGGGACACTGGAATTTGTCAAAAGCTTTATCTATACCTATTGCAATACTTTATTAATCTATTTATGTGAGTTATCCTTATATCTCAGGGATGAAATTAATTTAATAATGGTGTATTATTGTTGTAATGCATTTTTGAATTCTTTTGGCAAGAGCTTTTGTATTTTTGTACTTATGTTTATCAAGAATATTTGTCTGTAGTCTCTCTCTCTCTCTCTCTCTCTCTCTCTCTCTTTCCCTCCCTCTCTCCCTCTCTCTCTCTTTCTCTATTTGACTCATTTATCTGGTTTTGTTTTCTGAGTACTAATGGTTTCATAGAATGAAAAATGTTTCTGTACCACTGATGTTTGTTCTTCTTTAAATGTCTCACAGAAATTCACAGTAAATCTCTCCAGTCCTAAACTTTGCTTTGATGTGAAACTTTTATTGCTGCTTCTAACTCAAATGCTCAGTGTTGATCTGTTTAGGTTTTCACAGCTTCTTGGCTCAGTTTTGAATTACTCATCTCTAGAATATGCTGCTGTCCTCTCACTCATCTCTTGGCCAAATACTATCTCTAAGAGCTCCCATTCTGCTCACTGTGGTTTACTTCACTTGTCTGTTCACTGCTGAATGTAAACTTATTTATTGCTTGGAAATTAAATGATTTTATATTCTTATTCTACATTGTGATAAGAATATAATATGATGACAGAGCTGACACTCAGTAACTAACCTTGACTCTTCTACTAATGCACTTTATCTCTTTAGTAGGTGGTTTCCCCTTCTGCCATTTGAATATTTCAAGTAACAACTAAGTTTCAGGTAACATCTAAGTTGCTTTAGATGTAAAACCTTGTGAATTTGATTTCTTTCAATGAGTTAAAAAACAAATAGGTGTATATATGTATTTCCAATCATGTGACATTCCCCATTGCATTTATAAAAGTTTTCATCCTTTTTGTTACAGAAAATGAATAATGTTTAAATAATTATGTCTATCTTGGGCAGATGAGTCTGTTTCAGTCTTGTTTTAGACTGAGATCAAATGTTTATTTTCTATAATTTGAAATTCCATCCATATTGTTCACTTTTTTCTTCTACTGAATTTGAGTGAATATTTTATTCTCATATGTAGAGAGACAGAGTATGTCTCTCTAGAGTTAACCAAATCATTTTCCAAAACTCAACACCACTGCGTTTACTTAAACAAAAACAGTATGGTAAATGTAAATTTCATTTCTTCACTGTCTGTGTGTGCATTATGAATACTTATATCACTAGTCTACCATAGAAAAAGTATTTAAAATATATTAACATCATATTTATGTAAATAGTTAATAATAAAATATCAATATTTTATAATGTGCTATTGTAAGACTTTCATCTGTATAATTATCCAGAAATATTTATTGAAAATCCACATCCTCCTAGGTGATGGGTTTAGCACAAAAATGACAAATTTTCTGACTTTCCAGGTTTCCAGAATTAAAAATTTATAATACCTGCATTTGATAATAAATACATTGATCAGATGTAGCAAAAATAATGAACAGTAATAAAATTGAACAAGAAAACTAGAGGAGATTGGAAAGTGAGATCAATTTTTAAAGACTGGTGAGAGACATCTATGATGAGGTGACTTGTGACCACAAACCCAGTATTACAGGAAAAGGACAAGTCAAATGTACCTTTGAAGCAAGAACTCTTCAAGTAGAGGGGACAAGTGCAGTGACATCCCCATGAGAGTGCTTTTCTTATGTCTTGACAGTGTAGCACGCTAGTGCAGCCGCAGAGGTGAGCACAACAGCCATGTGTGGAGACACAGAGAGAGCAGACTAAAGAGCAAATTGAGTGGCATCATGGGCCTCTGAGAACACTTAGTTTTGATTCTGAACGAGATGGATAGCAGTGCTATGTTATGAACTTCTGAATTGCATAGTGCAGAGACAACTGAAATTAGCCAGTCATAATCAGCATCACCACACATAGGTGTGCAGGAATTCTTTAAATCATCTACTTTTTAGTCATTATATTTTATCATTAATTAAGTATACTGATGTAAGTTAAGTTCACATAGTGACCATATTCATCATATAGAATTTATACCTGTACCTGATATTTCTTAATTCTTATTTTTATCTGTTCTCCCCCCCCTTTTTTTTCTTATTCACAAGTTTTGATTCTATTTTATCTTTCTTTTCTTTTTTTCCCCTTCTTCCCTTTCTCCCTCTTCCTTTATTGTGGCTCTTCCTATTTGACCATTTTCCTTCCATTTCACAATATTCATTTTACAGCTTTAGTTTGTATTAACACTTCAAATATTACACTTTCTCTGGGGTCATTATATCTCAAAAAGGACTACTCTGTTACTAAAATGGAGAAAAAGCTATAATAAATGAGGAGTATAAATACAGATATTATTTACAATAATTTCTAAGAAATAGATATAATAAAATAGAAAATCACATGCATTTTTCTATATTTAAACATGCAATAAGGAGAATTGTGTTGAAGACTGTAGAAGCTAATATCAAAATCTAACTATACAAATACATTATTCCAGAAAGTACACAATGTGATGTTTCTGCAATTCAATATGCAATTAACTGTGCTATAATAATTTGTATTCATAATAGTTTCCACCAAAATCTGTTAAGTTTTTGTATATTTTAAACTGATACCTAAAAAAAATTATCAAATCAGTGGTATACTACCTAATATTAGATATATGAATCAACTGAATAATGCTTAAATCAGAGTAAACATCATATGCTCAAGATGTATCATTTCTTTATGGTAAAGCTTTAATAATCTTTTTGTCTAGATTTCTGAAATGCACAGCCTATTATTGTTATTTATAGTCTTCGTAATGAACTGTAGTAGCCCAGAACTTGTCGCTCCTGTCTAAATATAACTCAGTATCCAACGGAGATTCTTTAGTTTAATTAGCAACACGTGAGATGTGTTTATGAATCTCATTTCCACTAGAAAGAAAGACATTTAGTTTAGGTTCTGTGAATTAAAACATATTTAGGTTGACCTTTTATACATATATTCTACAATAGCTATGAATGCTATCAATGCATTACCACACATTTATCTGTATGCTACACATATTTGCTACAATTTTAAGAGGTGTGCATATGTATATAGAGGCATAGATATACAAATATATACATATACGCATGTATACCATGATCCTACTAAAAGAGTTTTAGAGTCCCTTAAAATTTAAAATACTGCTCTCAGCACCATGTACACTCAGTGAAAGTAAATGATAAGCACCTAATCGTGTGTTCTGACTATGTGGAGGATGCTTTCATTCACAACAGTGTTCAGATGGGATGTCTTGTGAATATTATACTTACAGCAATTCACATGCCACTCAGAATATCTTTTGCTTAATCTTACATTTTTTATCCCTAGCAGTTAATAATAACCTAAGTCAAAAGAAGAATACAAAATTTTCGACCTATCCATCATTCTCCAAATTTTCCACCTCACATCATGATTATTAAATGAAAGTAAACACATCATAATACTTAGAAAGATCCACCTACATGTTAATTACCATTCTCTGAAATTTTTGCTAAATTTCAGTTCGTTTTCCTGTCTCGATGCCTGATGTCTGAACATCCTCAGTGTGTTTCCTATGTCTAAATCCAATGTCTCTTGAGACTATGTAGCCAGACCTTTCGTACCTCATATTGTCATCTAATCAAGAAGACGTTCTGGGACTCCCCTAAATAAAACAATTCACCTTCTAAAAAACTGACTGTCCCACCTGAAACTTTTTTTTCACATATTATCATAAGTTTCAAGTATGTAATTTGTTACTTTTCTTGTAACATGTACGTTTAGAGTATATCTCCAAAATTCATGAAAAGCCTCCTCAGAACATTCACTAAATGAGCAAAATAGTAATAATTCACTGAGTGTCATAAAAACATTATAATGATAAAATGAGATTATATAAAATTATTGCCAGGCTTAAAAAATTAGATAAATTTCAAGCAGTATGTTTTTAAAGACACAATTTTTAAGATACGTACTTTCACTGTCCTCTACCTATTATCTTCAATATGAAGCATAAAACCTATAAAGGACTCAAAACATTAAATGTAAATCCCCGTCATGAACTCACAGAAGTCTAACAGAATCATGTGGAACTAGTTTTCCTGAGATTAGAAGTAAACAAAGGGAGGTGAACCTCGTAACCAAAGCTGGGCTGGGTTCTACTTTTTTGTCTCCCTTGATTCTCTAGGGGTTGAAAACTATTTCTCCAAAGCATGTCAGTGAGAGTGTGGTATTTCACACACAAATGCAGTGGAGTTTGGCTCCCTTGATCTCCCCTAGCTAGCACATCTAGCTAGCACACTGTACTCTGATTCAGGTATGAATAATATATGTGATGAAGAGCATCCTCTTTGTTAGGCTACTTCTGTGTATTTAATATGTGGACCAAGACCAAAAATTATAAATGATTACTCAATAGCTGTCTTGAATTACTTAGGGCCTCAGATTTTTTGTCTTTGTTTAAGAACTATATAGATGAATTTTTGTATTAATTATTGTACAGTATTATATCAATTTGAGGCTTATAGGAATCTCAGTTGTTTTTAAAATCTGAAAATGGGCTGCTGCTTCTGTCTCCTAAGCCCAGAAATGGATTTTACACAATTTGACTTTCTGTAGCTGAAGAAGGAAAGTAATGTGGCTTATATAAAACAATTTTGCTTTTTGGAATCTAGGGAACAATTTACATATCAGGACAACATTATTAAAGCCTACTGTAGGTGAAGTTCACTTCCAACACTACTATCAAATACACAACTGTCTAACATACAGTAAGTTGTGTTCTTTTTGTGTGTTTTCAGATGTATGTAATTTAACCAAAATTAGACACACGTGCTAAGGCTAATAAGCACAATGCATCCCGAGAAGAGAAGATGTGTTTGTAATTTGTATGAACAAACAATGCTTCTTAGAGATGGTAGATGATTGTTCTTAATCCAGAATTTCAAGAGTGTTGAGATTTCAGAAAGTATATAAAAACAAGAAATATCCTGAGCACACAAAACAAATGTCTGCTGATTTTTAAGGAGGCATTCATATGCATATTAATAATATGAATAAATAAGTCTATATGGTAAACTGAGATCAAACATAGGGTCTTTTTTGACTGAAGCAAAACTTATTTAAAGTAAGAAACAGTGGATCCTCACTAGATTTTTTTTTAATTGAAATATTTATTGGTACATTACATATACACATCATGATTGCACTCCACAATGAGAATTTGTACCAGTATACGACACAATTTCTCATTTTTCCCATAGCCCTATCCACCCTACCACTCCCACCCCTTATGTACATAAGCTTTGTTTCCTTTCTTTTTTGTTATAATCTCATTATTTTCCCCCTTCACCCTATTTCACTTTGAGTATTTTCCATTTCACAATATATAACATACATTCTAGAACTCATTTACATATTTATTTTCTCAAACCAGAGAAAAGATATGATATTTACACATCTGTGACCTATTTATTTCACTTATGAGGATTTCCTCAAGGTATGTCCATTTAAGTATAAATGATTCAAACTTATCATTTTTATGGCAGAGTAATACTCCATCCTGTAGAAAAACCACAACTTTTTTATCCAGTCTCCAGTTGATGGACATTTGGGTTGTTTCCAAGATGTATCAATCACAAATGGAGCTGCTATAAACATGGGTGCACATATGTCACTGGGATACAAATTCTTTAATTCTTTTGTATATATACCTAGCAGAGGAATAGCAGGGTCAAATGGCACCTCTAATTGTAGATCTCCACAAACTGATCCACAAACTGATCTTGTGAGAGTCTATACAAACACCAACAGTGGAGAAGGGTTCCTTCTTCGCTGTAGCCTTGCCAATATTTTGCTGGCTAATTCTGAGATAGCAGCCATTCTTTGTGGAGTGTCCAAGTTAAGTTTTAGAAAAATCATCCTCACATCTATGCGTTAAAGTAAAGCCGGATAAATAAAACTGAGAGCATAGCCAGTTAAAAACAACCCATAGGTCACAGATAGATACATATCGCATCTTTTCTCTGGTATGAGAAAATGAAGATGTAAATGAGTCCTAGCATTGTATGTTGTATATTGTGAAATAGAAAATGCTCAATGTAAAATAAGGTGAAAGGGGACAATGTTGAGATTGTAACAAAAAAGTAAGGAAACAAATTCTATATATATGGGGGGGTGGTAGGGTGGGTGGGGCTATGGGAAAAAATGAGAATTAAGTTGTGTCTTATACTGGTACAAATCCCCATTATGGAGTGCAAGCATGATGTGTATATTTAATGTACCAATAAAGATAATTAAAAA
>PVIR01041338.1:0-12793 GCA_004026965.1 Petromus typicus
ACAGAGTCTTGCTTTGTAGTTCAGGCTGGCCCTGAGCTCAGCCTCAAACTCATCACAGCAATCCTCCTGCCTCTGCCTCCCGAGTGCTGGGATTACAGGCGTGAGCCACCACGCCCGGCACTGTGGTATGTGGTACTGGTTGCTGCTGGGCGTGAGTCTCCACACCCAGTATAGGTATGTGGTTACCGGGGATCGAACCTGGGTCCTTGTGCTTGTAAGACAGGCGCCGGAACCACTGAGCTAACTCCCCGGCCCCTTACAGTTAGATTTTATTTGTTCACCCACCAATCTGCCAGACCTTCTCCAGGTGGCCTGCCACTGCTCCAGGCCTCCTCACTCTTTGTCTCATTTGCAGTTCTCAAGAATATCTGTTGAATATTTTGAGTCTGCAACATGCTGAGATGGAACACCAGCCAGAAGAATCTAGCCTCTTTTCCTGTCTCTGATACACTGGCATGGACTATCATACATTATCACATTTCTTTGCCCTAACAATTTTTGCATGAGCTGCTCTCAGACGTCTTCAGTCAGGTGACAGTCACTGCTCCGGGCACGTTTGCTGAGTCTTGAGAGACCAGGTCACAGTGGCTACTGGGATTTTCCAGTACTTTCCTCTCTATCCACATGTACTAAATTTGTTTCATGTACCTTTTGTGAAAGCGTCGTGTCTTTGGCCTCTAGCAGTGGTACAGTTTGTAGCCCAATATATACTGGGATAAAGTGATAAGCAGTGCACAGTGCTTTTAGTACTGTGTGTCTATTGATAGGAAAACATAATTCATTTACATTTAAAGTAAGTAATGCTAAATAAAGATTAATTTCTGCTATTTCATTACTTATTTTCTGATTGTTTTATAGATACCCTTTTCCTTTTTTTCCTCTCTGCCTCTCTCTGATTTGATGATATTTTGCAGTAACTTAGTTTAATTCCTTTCATTTCTCTTTTATTTGTTACTGTAGGTTTTGCCTTGAGTTTATTATAAGGCTTACATTTTTTATCTCTTAGTGTATAAGTATGAGTGTATGAGTATCATAGTGTATGCGATATTATCTGTGATAAATACAACAGAATAGAACAAGTAAAATCAAGCGAAAATTACAGTTTAACACTCAAGTTGGGAAAATTGGCAGTGAATGGAACATAAATTTATATTAATATATAATCTGTTAAATGACTTTTTAAAATGTTGTATGTTAATATTTAGTGTTTTAGAAAAATGATTACTAAAATATTGTAGGGACTAATTATTTGCAATTAATAATATTCAGTTTTTCAGGGTATTATCTATACCTTGGTTATGAGAAAATGCAAATAGAAATTTGTTTCAATAAATAACACTATCAGAAAAATAATTCTCTATTTGTAAAACTATGACAGAATTTTCATAAATTATTACAACATGAGAGCTGACCTGCTGATTTTAACACATAGGATTCATTTTTACCAGTGAGCTGAAAATTTATATTGGCAGGCAAAAATAAGCTGATTTCATTTCAATAATACAATGAAATGCTAATTATAAAAATGGATTTAAAGTTACCAGAGGGAACATTTGTCACAGGCTTATGAAAAGAACTGCTGGACAATACTCAGTCAATTACGACACCAGCATTGTTCCTTTATTCTTGTATTCTATTAGCTCTATATTAGTTATACAGGAAAAAGACATGAAGTTAAACTTTACATTTTTATTGCCTTGATGTAATGGAAAAATTTTCTTCGATACTACTTGTTAGTATTTTGTGTCTGCTTCTGCATATGAATGAATACAAAAAAGAATGTTTAGGGCTAATGACATTTGTCATTGGATAAGTATGTTCACATTTTCAATCATAAATATCATAGAAATAATGAAAAGAAACTCAAAGACAAATATGTACTTCAATTAAATGGTGGATCACATTATCAAGAAATATTTGTGAGTAGCACAGAAATGATTGATTAGGAAAGATAACAGTCATACAGGTCATGTAGTGATGTACTCCCTATCATTGCTATTCAACTTGCACAATATTGCCATTTTTTTTCTAACATGTCATTAAAATTGTAGACCTATTCTGGAAAAATATTTTAAATCACATTACAATTTTTTACCTTAGCTTATTCATACTTGTTGACATTTCCACTGTTTTAGTAAGTGAAGTAAACTGTGAAAGAAAAACACAAAGTCTTCTTTGGAAATTAATGTTAATGACTTTCTCTAGGAGGAATATCTGATGGAACACACACACACACACTCCACAGGTGAACAAATAGCTACCACTGAATTTTTAAAAAATATAAATCTACTTCAGTCAGACTCTTTTAATTTTAAAAATGAATTCTTTTCCTCCACCTATTGAAATAGAAATGGATAAGGGAGTCATGGCACTTTCTTTTTCTCAGAAGGAGATTAGATGGTAATAAAAAAACCCATGCAATTTTCATTGACTTATTTAGGGCAGAAAGTATTGAAGAAAATTGAAATTAGCATTACAGTTACTAGAAGAACTTTTAGAGAATGGAATTAGATTGAATAGCATGGGCTATTTTATCAGAGTGCAGGAAAGAACAAAAGATCCCTAGGGAGTTACGACTCAGGGACATCCTGCTTTTGTTTTTCTACCTGAAATGTTAAAACAAAATGGGAACATGTCTGAAATGCATGTTCACAGAAAACAAATTACCTTATTTGTGCAAAACAGAAAAAAAGATGTAACACCTAAAAATCTCATCAGTGAAAAGAGTGTGATGTACAAGTGGAAGGAATTAACCATGTAATTATTTAGCATTCACTAGAGAAAAAAAACGGCAGTAGAATTTTGTATATTGTAATATAGAATACTGGCAGACTTTTGAATATGTAAAAGGTAGTGGACTTAGGTTTCATATAAAAAGTAATTTAAAGCGGCGACTCAATAGGTTTAAGCTTTCCATCTGCATGATCACCCACCTTTTGTTTGAATGAGCAGCCTAGGTGGAATGTTAGGCTATGCCTGCCCAAAGCCTTTTTAAAATATTATCAAATGTGTTCTCAGCTGTAAGCACTCTTTACTTTGTTGAGAGTAAAAGGAAAATGATTCCTAAACATACTAAATCTGAATGAGAATGGTCAGTAGTGTCCAGTTTGGCAGGCACTTTGGGTGAAACAGGAGGGATCACTAGAAGTGTATTAATTTTGTATATGTACCGTAAGTGTCTACTCTGTGCCATGCACTTAACAAGCACTAGAATTCCAAGGGTAACAAGGCACTGTTGTGAAAATATGATATATATTTTTTAAATATCTGGAATGTTAGAAAATTTTAACTATGTGGAGTTTAAAGTCTCTTTTAAATTCATGCTTTATCAAAGTTTAATTGAAGTAATTATGATAAAACAGTTTTGGGGCACTTGGCTAGTGCCTCTGAGTGTGTCTGATAAAGAACACAGACATTTTTCTAATAAAACCTTAATACGATTATTTATGCTTTTCACAGCTAGAGGGAAGCACTGTGCACATAGGTCTCGGGAAGGTTCCTTTTTATTCCAAAACCAATATTGGTGTCTAGAGATTTAAGTGCAACAGTGTTCTGGGAAACGTTACAGCTTCTCTAAAGAGAATGAAAGGACATTAGTTTCTAGTTTTCTTAAAACAAATACTTGCTTCAATGAGTTGGTCTGACCAATGTGTTGTCTATCACTCAAAAATGTATATGCTAATTATATTTTAATTTTCAAGCTCATCAGTTTTCTTCTGTGAGAGTGTTTAAAACCTTAGGACCTCATTTTTTCTGATACGCCAGTGTGAAATGTGTGACAGATGTTCCACGAGTCTGTTCGAGATACCTAATGACCTTTTTGACAGTCTCATACATCCTTGGAAACTTTGGCTTTTGTTTCAAAATTTGGTCCACACTAAATCCTGCAGCTGTTCTCAGGAACTGAATATTTAATGCAAGATCCTTCCACCATGGCACTTTTGTTTTCTGACCTGTTGTCCTAATTTTTTGCTCACCTTACTCTACCTAATAACACAGTAAAACTGAGGACCGTTCACCTTTCATTATTTTCCTCTTATGTGAATCTCGTTGAAAAACTTTACATAGGAAATAGTGTTTTGTACTCAAAACCCCATTTGATGAGGTAGCCAGGTCTTCAAGGATGCTACCAGGCTACCGAATGTCCTTGGCAATGCCTGACCTATTAATCCGTGAAAATATGGATGTTTAGAATGACAGAGAAGTTTCTGTCTTGGTGGAGACTTGTTATTCTCACGATTTACCAAAGTATAATTTTTACTATTTTTCATTTAACCTTGAAAGTGCTTCTAGTTGACAGACCTATTTCTTGTCTCCCTATCTGGGAATATTAGCTTTGATTCTAGCTAAAATTCTATGACTTCAATTTAAATTAATTTTTGATTTTAACATTTATCTCTTTCTTCTGTTATATGTGCACAGGAAAACCAAACCAAACCAAATCAAACCAAAGAGCATGTTAGGAAAACACTGCTTTCTCAGTGTCTCCCACGAAGCAAGGGATCCATGCTGTAGAAAACCCCTCAGCTTACCATGTTGACAGTTCCACCTATTGGACCAAAACCATTTGTATCCTCTGTGCCCCCCCACCCCCATTTCCGGTGTCTAAATATGTCTCCTTAGCCAACTTGCTCTGCTGTTACCTGCAACATTAAAGAAAAGATGCAGGAAGCTGAATATACAATTGGGAGCTTTATATGACAAATGAAGATGCAGTAAAAAAAAAACAAAGGTAACAGAAGCTGAGGATTACTGAGATAAAGGTGGTGTGTTTACAATTTTGATATTCGCCCTCACGTTATTTTCCTGAGATTGAAGCTATTTATATTTTCATTAACAACAGATGACAATACTCAGTTTCTCAATATTGTCTCTGTGGGATGTTAATGATTCCTTTCACTTTTTTCCCGTGTGATGGATACAGAGTAGCATTTTCTTATTTTGACTTACATTTCCCAAGGTAATAGTGAGGTGATCTGTGTATTAATATAATTTGTTCACCTTTGAATTAAATCACTTTCCATTCTTCTACAATTTTTTGAATTTCTATGTCTGTTAACCTGTGGTTGTTTCTCTTTTTACATATTTTACAAATGTGTTCTCTGAGATTATCTTTTTGTGGATTATCTTTTATTACACAGATCAGTATGCTTGATATGCTTGTATTCATACATATTCTTCACATGTTCTCTGCATATTCTCTTTGCTGAAGAAATCTTTATTAATCACAAGATCAAGGTGGATGTGTTTTCTGAGTTCTTGGAATTTCAAACAGTTATTATTAATTCTTATTAAAAACTGTAAAATTACACAATTTTATGTCTTCACAGTTTTGTTTTACTTGAACTACATTTACTAAAACAAATACATTGTTTTCATTGTTACCATTTCTACCATTTATCCACTGAATTGCTTTTAAGATCAGAGACTTTATTTCACTTAAGTGCATTTTTCAATTGATTACTTTATTGTTGTAATTTGTTTTTTTCCTTATAAGTAGACTTTGTATTTTTATTTTATTTTTATTTTTTTAATTGAAATCTTTATTGGTATATTACATATACACATCATAATTGCATTCAACAATGGATATTTGTACTAGTATAAGACACAACTTAATTCTCATTTTTCCCATAGCCCTACCCACCTTACCACCCCCCATACACATAAAATTTGTTTCCTTTCTTTTTTGTTATAATCTCATTATTTTTTTTCACCCTATTACACTTTGAGTATTTTCTGTTTCACAATATATAACATACAGTTTTAGAACTCATTTACATCTTTATTTTCTCATACCAGAGAAAAGATGCAATATGTACCTATCTGTGACCTATTTATTTCACTTATGATGATATCCTCAAGGTGTGTCCATTTAAGTATAAATGATTCAAACTTATCATTTTTAATGGCAGAGTAATACTCCATTCTATAGAAGAACCACAGCTTCTGTAGAACAGTTTTAAGTTTCTATTATAAATGTATAGAAGTTATAGTTTTCTCATGTAGCCCTTTCTCTCACACATGCATAGCCTCCCTAGTATGAGCATTTTTCAACAGTGATATAATTTTTATTATTGGTGAGCATGAATTGACACATTGTTATTACCCGAAGTCCAAGTTTTATGTGTGATTCTCTCTTGGTGTTACATAGTTGGAGTCATACACTATGGAAACTTTTGGAGTTGGCTTGTTTTCATTCAATAATATAGAGTTAAACATTTTCTGTGTTTTTATGTCCTTTCAGTTCATTTTGTTTTAGTGTTGAATAATAGCCCATTGTCTTGATTTATAAGTTATTTATCCATTTAACTACTGAATTGCATCTTGGTAGCCTTCAAGTTTAAAAAGTTATGAGTAAAACTTCTGTAAACATGCATGATAGATTTTTTTGTTTAGATCTAAATTTTCAAAACATCTAGATAAATAGCCAAGAAGCACATTTTCTGAATCATATGGTAAAAGTATGCTTAATTTTATAAGAATTTGTCAAATTGTTTTCCAAAGGGCTATATCTTTCATTCCCACCAAAATAAAAAATAGCGTTACCATTTTGCATTCCCACCACTAAAAAACTGTCAGTTTATACCCTGACCAACATCTAATATTTCCAGTATCCGGTATTTTGACCTTTCAACAGGTATGTAGTGGTATGTCATAGTTTCAATACCTTGTTCTTTGATTGCTAGACATGGAATATCTTTTCATGTGGATGTCATGTGGTAACGGATAAGATGTCCCTTCATATCTTTTGCTTATTTTTAATTGGGTTATATACTTCTTACAGTTTAAGAGTTCTTCAGTGTTTTGTCTAATGAGTCAATCCATTATCATACATGTCTCTTGCAATTATTCTTCATAAGTCTATAGCATATTTTTCATACTCCTGACAGTAACCTTCACAGATAAGAGTCCCCTCCACTCCCTTGTCTATGGTGGAGATTGAACCTAAAGCCTCATGCATGCAGAATGTTTTTTGTCTAAAAGTCCCTTTTCAGGATATTTGTGCTAGTAGAAGATTTTTATAGTTCAATTGACTTAGTTCTTTAGAATAAAAGTCTAAAATACAGATTCATCAAAGTTCATGAATCTTATATGATGTGGTTTGGCCAATGGTCGATCTTACTCAAAAGTCTACAAACACTTTGATATGTTCTTCAAAGGGAAAGTTCAGGAAAAGGAAGTAGATTGTCAGTTCTTATTATGGTGATTGGACGCTGATGAATTTAAAAAGGCAACAGGAGAAATTTTGGGGAAAAATGAATGTGTTCTATAGATTCATTAAATGCATATGTCAAAACAAGCATAATTATACACTAAGAATATATGTGTTTATTAGAATCCTATTTTTGTCATTTAAAAAAGGAAGCATTTTTCAATTCCTTTTCTACATTATTTTTCTTAAATAAATAAAAATTGTCTTATAATTGACCTTTTATTCCCTTATTAGCTTTAAAAAATATTGTTAGTCTCTTCAGAGGTTTGCATATCCATTCTTATTAACAAAAGGGGAAAATTTTAGCTCTTTTTAATTGTTTTATCTAATTTTAATGATGTTATCTTGGTGACTAGATCCTCCAAGGAAAATGGAGTAGTAGTTATGATAATAGACATTGCTATGTAGTTTTGATTTCAATCAGAACAGTTTCAGTGTTTGATAAGTGAGAGAAAGTGTGATTGGTTCTTGAAAAAAAACATCTTTGTCAAACAATGCTTTCTTTATAATTTTTATTTAAAATTTAGTGTCATTTATATGTGATATATTAGATGGAGGGAATGTATTAGAAGGTTTTTGACATCCTTTGATATAATTATATGTTTTTATTATGATAATTCAACCTCTTATATGAGGATATTTGCAGCTCTTGTTAAATGACATAGAAAATTTAATGAAATATCAATAAGTGGAAACATATTCTATGATAACATTTATTTTCCTATCATCTGTCTATTTTTCTAAATAACCTTTGATCATTTGAACTAAGTGGTAGAATGAAGCATTCAGGATTACATTATAATAGTTTTAATTTAAAAAAACTGCATTCACAACTATGGAAACTTAGGCTCATATACTTTGCTTACATAATAAACAGGATTTAGCATTAAGTGAATCTGGCCGCACTTCCTGATTTTTATGTTTAAGGATGCTGTGCATCGGAAGTAAGATCAGTTTAAGTGTCACTGATTCTCTAATGAGAAACACGTTTAATAAAGAGATTTTCTTCTAGGCCCTGCACTGTCAAGTTATACTGGAGGATCATTTATATCAAGAGCTTTGATATCTGTGAAGAATTAGTATAATCAAGTTAAAAATTTCCTCCTTATAATTGGGTATTTTCATAGGAAGGCTAGATATAGAAGCTTGGTGGAACATGAACACATTGTCTACTGTGACAGTATTGTGTTTTCAGGTGAATTGGATAGAACAAGAAACATTAAATGCTCCACATCCACTTTTAATTAGCAAGCTACCAGTAAAGAAGCCCTACCAGTCAAGATTGAGTACAATTTTGCAGCCTTGCAGACAATCATAAAGTAAAAAGAAAATTAAACCAGCTAATATGAAAATATCCCACCAGCATAACCATGGCTGTTATGCTTGTTGCTACTGAACAGTGTAATGACAAATCTCATTACAGCCAGAAGTTTAATAGTTAAAAGATGAGGACTCTCAGTTATCAATCAATCAATCAATCATCATTCAATTTATTTCACTCTATATGAATGCGGTAACACATTTTTTTTTAAGGTTTTTTTTGAGACAGGGTCTCACTTTGTGGTTCAGGCTGGCCCTGAGCTCAGATTTAAATCACATCAGCAATCCTCCTGCCTCTGCCTCCCGAGTGCTGGGATTACAGGCGTGAGCCACCACGCCCGGCACTGTGGTCTGTGGTACTTGTTGCTGCTGGGCGTGAGTCTCCACGCCCAGTATAGGTATGTGGTTACCGGGGATCGAACCCAGGTCCTTGCGCTTGCATGACAGGCGCCGGAACCATTGAGCTAAATCCCCGGCCCCGGTAACACATTTTTGCAATGTGAGCAATGATAAATAATAATTTAAGATTACCTTATAATAAATCCTCTTCAGTAAACACAAGTGATATAGGCATTATCAAGCAATTTGTGGAAACTGATGCCATTATTATAGTGATTTACTAGTGAGTGCTTCGTTATATGTCTCAGACTCAGAAGAAGCAAGTGATCCTGTTGGCTTTCCTCTGTTCGCATGGCAGCATGCATAGGTGCAGTGAATAAAGTCATGAATTAAAGAATTTATTACTAGCATCTGTGTTGCATAGCATTTCTACGCCCTGAGATATAACAAGCAGACTAATGTCCGCACTGCAGAATTTTATCCAAAAAATATGGGATTTATTAAACAAATAAAGAAATACAATACCATTGCCAGTTATGAAGAAAACTGAAGTAACTCGAGTGACAGGGATGATTCTCTAAAGAGGGTGCATCCTAATAGAGAACGGAAATCAGTGTGAGAGTTTCCTTGCAGAGGTGGGGGAAGAAAATTCTAGGCAGGCAGAACTGAGCCTCTGGGCTTTCGGAAGGCATGTGGTGGCCGCTGTCATGAGTAACAGCATGAGCACGGGATGAACCCAGCATGTGAGAGGAGGAGGGGTAAGAACACTGGAGATGGTTCCCGGAGTGAGCTAGAAATCAGATAATGCACACTGACGTAAGAAGCTGGCATTTCAGTCTAGCCATGAAGGAAAATGGACAGGGGAGAGGAACAGATTTCTGTTGTGTAAGAGTGATTCTGGATTCTGCAGGAAAGACAAGAAAAATGAGTGAGATTGTGTCGTGTCTACATTCGCTGTCACCAGGCTAAGGCATCGGTTGCTTTAGACTGCAGCTGTGGTGGTGGAAGTAATTCGGGATTTATCTGATTGATTAATAAACTGAATGTCTTTCTTTTTGTAAAATTTACACTAACAAAATCTGCTACTGTTTAACTTTATATTTTTTCTCTTGATACACTGGAAATATTATCTTTAAACAGAAGAGACAACTCAATAGATGAATGACAGAAATGTATCTTTCTAATTTGGAAATACCTTTCTCCTGTAGTGTGGAATAATCTCCCATATTATTGTACTCTGGTTGGCTTAATACACCCATAGCATCAACACAATTTTTTCCTTCTGTGCTTATGAAAATGATTCTGGTATGTGTCATGGAACATTGGCTTTAAACACAATCTTTTCTTGAGTAGAAAAGGGATCAACCTATCTTCTAAGCATCATTGATGGTAATAGCTCCTTGTACACTGATCAAATACATTGTGCATAAGTCAATACATTAATATTAATAAGGATCTTGGATAAATTACAATGAATTTTTAAAAAGGAAATTGAATGGCAACATTTTCTAATTATAATTTAATTTTTATCATTATATGTTCTAAAAGAGTAATGCTAGTGTGTGTGTGTGTGTGTGTGTGTGTGTGTGTTTATAGTCTGTGAGTAAAAGTGCAACATATTTTCTTAAGAGACTGGTAAATTGGTTTTGAAAACTATGCTAAATATACAGCTTTTTTTCTGAAACTTAACTTCTTCCTTGTATTCCTGAGAAGTGTTCCTTCCTTTGAGTCACAGAAACCATAGTGGCTAAAGATGAAGTTGTCATTGAACATGTTTTCTGCCACATGGAAAAGCTGGCCTGGAAGGAGAGGGAGAAGTACAAGTTGACATACAGAGATGCCGATAAATGGTCCCGTTTGGGCTGCCAACGCCCAGGCCCCAGTGCCATGCACTCTGTGTGCTTGAACTCCACACATATTTTATAAAGTCTCTGATTAACGTGAACTAGATTAGTGACAGGGAGTTAAGTGGTACAAATAACTCTGTAAGCAACAAGTTCAAGAATATTTGGAGTAAATATACGATTCCTCAATGTGGATATTTAACAAGCACTTTCAAAAGAAGATTCTATTGTTTTATTTTAAAATGGTTAAGACATTTTTACATATTAATTTATACTCTTTATTGAGAAGCCTAGCTACTCTTCCTACCATAAATAGACAAGGAGTATCACTACTGAGACTATTATTCCTCATGGGTTAACAACTACTTTTTATATACGATGATTTCCAAATTAACATCATACATCTAGATTTTCCACTTGAGCATATTCATATAATTCATATTGTATACTCTACCACTCATATAAAGGTTTAATGTACTTGTTAACCCAGCCTTTTTTAATGGGATCTGAAATTAATCTTCAAATCCTGCTGCTTGACCTTCAAATTCTGTCAGGATCTGACTGCTGACTCCAACCCACTTCTGGTGTCTTCCTGTTGTCCTATTCCCCCACCCCCATCCCATTTTAAACTTATCTCCCTGTTTTTGCTGTTTTCCCTTCTTAGAAAGAATAATAGCATACACAGAAGGTAGCTCATCCTGTTTCTCAACTGAAAAGCTTTCCGTAACTTCCCATCTCTTACAAGAAAAGCTGAAGTCAGAGGGTGGTCCACAAGCTCTGGAAATGAGCTTCACCCTCAGCTCCCGCCCTTCTTTGCCTTTCTCTTCCCCTATGTGAACTCTTCTCTCCCTCTTGGGAGCAGCCTCCCGGCATCTGGGACCCTCATTCCAGATCCTCTCTCACAGCTGGACTTCTGGCTCCCAAACCTCACGGTGATCCTTTATCTACATGGTCGTGAGTCCCAGTCTCTGACCTTCCGTGTTCACCTGCATTCCCTATTGATTCAAACATTTCTTTCGGTATTTGAAATAGACATGGGACATATTTTGAAGGAGGGGTTTAGTTATGCAGGTGATAGTAACACTGAACACATGAGGACTATGTTAGAAAAGTAGCTTTGTGCAGAAACAAAGGGACGACCATTGTTACCAGACTCTCAAGTCTGGGGTCCAAAGGAAACCCTTGGAGGCCCACAGAACCCGCCCACTGGGAGCAGAATCACAGAAGCCAGGCAGCTGCTGTAGACATGGCCCAGACCTGGAGAGAGTACCGGGTACACTTTGTCCTTTCCTCTCCACTGTCTCTTAAAGCCCACTGCTAGCCTAACCTACCTAGCTGTTGCTGGCCTGGGCCAAAGTCCCCCAGCAAAGTGTAGCTAGTGAGGGCTGAGCAATAGGTTTAAGGACAACTACACTCAATGTAGCACATCTTTATTCAACTTTTAACTTAGACGTACTCATTCATTGGACCTTCTCTGATCAAGTCATCTGAAGTTGTTTCTCATTCTCCTGCAGTTCCATCGCTTTTCATGTCTTGTAACTTGTCTCCCTAATGTTTGTCACTCACTAGTAACCACTATTCTATTTTTCATGTTTTCTTTCCCCATTTCTTCTAATAGCATGTGAACTTGTAAGGGCATGTACCACTGTCTGATTATTCACTGCATAGCCTTCTGCCCTAGGGATGTTTCTGCCACATAGAAATTGCTCTTTAAATATTTGTGAATGAATACTTGAGCAAAATAAATAAATACTTGAGCAAAATAAATACCAAAATGAGCTTGCATTGAAACATACACACTGAACTGGAGAAAATTCATGTAATAGGTGCTTAGATCCTGATGTACAGGTAGTAATTTGTAATTCAAATGCAATTTTAAAATACTATGTGATATGTCTTCAGTTCCTAAAAACTGAGAATATATACAAAAATGAAGCCTCATAGCCAAAAGAAATAACCATTAATCATAATGGAAGTAACAACAATGACAAAAAATAATAAATATTGTCCACATTCTACTAAGGAGAAGACAAACTGACCTTCAGTATTCCTTCATGCGTAACATTTAACTGGT
>PVIR01041339.1:0-12798 GCA_004026965.1 Petromus typicus
CCTGTTCGCCCACCAGTAGTTCATTCATAAAGGGTTATCGCCTCAAAGATGAAAAGAGGTGGAAAGACCCCTGGGGATCGAGAGGCAATCCCCAGAACCTGCCCATCCGACCGACCAAACAGACTCGGCTGCAAAACCACCTCCCTCAGTCCCCGACTCCACCCAGAGAACCGAAGACCCTCTTCCCACTAGCTACCCGCAGGCTGTAGACCTTTATCCATTCGAGGCCCCGCGCTTGGGGTTGGGGCTGCAACTTCCACTGCCTCAGCCCGATATCCCAGAGTTATGCCAGACCCGGGGCACCGGCCAAAGACCGACCGCCATCTTGCCCCGGGGTGTTCACTCTGCAAACTCCGAGGGAAAGCAAGTATCCGGTTCCGGGAAACAAGAGTTCTCCAAGGCTGATTTGCTCAGGAATAAAAACCTCTTTTCGCCTCTCTTCTTCTCTGGCAGGCGACAAACCTGAACATTCAGGAGTGGGATAAATGCCTCACCCAGCCGAGGGAAGACGGAGCCAAGGCTAACAAGGGAGGATAGAAAGAAAGCGATAATATCTGGGACGACGTCGGACACTTCAAGGAGGTGTCCTCTGCGGGGCGGAAGTGGGATGTGAGTAGCGGAAGTTCCCGCCCCCGCCCCGCCTACCGCCCCCAGCTCGTGTAAACTGGGTGTTTCCTGCCTCTCAGTCCGGATTTGGAGACTCCGGCGTCCTCCGACTTTTCATGGTAAGGAGGGCGGTGTCCCCGATTTAGGGGCCCTTGGCAGTAGAGGGGGCCAGGTAGCGACAGAGTAGAGAGAGAAACGACCGAAAGGAAGGGCTGCTGCGAGGATCGATTTCGTTAGTTGGAGAGACAGTTTGGGGGACTGGATTGGGGGGAAAAGGGGGGAGGGGCGTGGAGTGGAGAATTGGAGGGTCCCTGGCTGTTGAGGATTTGGGCAAGTGCATTTGGGCTTAGGGAGTAGATGTGCATGTGGGTGAGTGGAGGGTCTCTCGAGTCGTGAATGCTTGTCGGAGATGAGAGTTGAAGATTGTGAGAACAAAGAGATATATGATTGAAAACACATTTGAGGTGGAAAATGAATGGGGCATTTTAAAAGAGAATAGTAGATTATGAAGGGAGAAAGCGGGAATTCTTGGAGAGACTGTTTGGTATCTTGGAGGGTATAGCAAGAGTCTGGGGAAGAGGCTGTCATATTCTTCTGAACGGATAGGTCGGAGGGAGCTGTCAGGTTCGCGTGTTTTCAAGGTTTGGAATTCCGGGGAGGAATACCAGGGGTCTGAGATCAAGGTACCTTTGCCACGCAGTCCACTCCTCAACTGGTGTCTGGGTACAGTGTCTAGTCACTTCCGTTGAGGCCCCAGGTGGCCACGCCTCTGGAACCAAGGATGTCTCACATGCTGTCTCAGCTGTGAGAAGGTTTCTGTTTACTTGTGACCCTCAAGGGTCTGTCCTGAATAGCTCTTTGTCCCTGGTTGGAGAGGACCAAAGATCAGCCCAGATCATTTTCCCTTGTTTATGTTTGTCACTTCTCAGGAAAATGCAGTCGTTGGGAAGATCAAGTCCCAATCTAAAGAAAAATGAGTCTATTTTTGACTTTGTATTTGACTTTGACTGATCCGCTTCTTTTTCTATAAAATAAAGACCACTGAAGTAGAAACCTAAACACCAGTGGTTCTCCAACTGTGGTCCTAAGGCCAAGCAGTTACATCACCTGAGAACTTGTTAAAACTTGGCCAAAATTGCAAGCTCTACCACAGCCTGAGGGTGGGATCATACAGGCAAATTAGAGGAGTGTTTCTTGATTTGGGTTATGAAATGAAAGGGCCAGACAGATTGGAATGAGAGTTAATTACAGTTTTTACAGTTCTGACTATTAATTTTCTTTCCCCCAAAGTGTATCAGTCATGGTATCTTCTTCATTAGACAACTGAGAGGAACAAGCTAATGTTTGTGTGTGAAACTAGATCAGAATATTGACAAAGTGCGTTGGAATTATCAGTAGTTGTTTTCTAAGGAAGTCCTGGGTCCATAGTAATGCTACAATTGTGTGACTGATTCAGTTTTTTTGATTGAAAGGAACAGCAGACTTTTGAGTTGTGGACATGCCCATAATTTTGAGAAATGTTTTGCTTACTTTCAACGCAGTGTTTTTTAAACTTCACTGCTGTAAGAATCCCCAACCTCATGTTTTATTTTTTTTTTAAACCACACATCCCTGTGATTCTTAGATCAAGTTGATTAAAGACACCCTCCTTAGCCCAGTGGTGCCGAAGCCTGGAAGCACATCTGAGTCACTTGACATGATTTTTGATCGCTAGTTATTGAGCTCTCAGCTTCTTATAGGATTCTGATTAAATGGTCAGAGGTGTAGCCCAAGTGATTCTAGCAGCTAAGGTTGGGATCAGCAGGTCTCCAAACTTGAAAGATAGAAGGAAAACCAAGGACTAGGTGCCAGGTGCTTTAACATTCGTTCCTTGAGGATTTTTTAAGATTATTGCTTTAAGGGCCGGGGATTTGGCTCAGTGGTTCCGGCGCCTGTCTTGCAAGTGCAAGGACCTGGGTTCGATCCCCGGTAGCCACATACCCCACTGGGCGTGGAGACTCACGCCCAGCAGCAACCAGTGCCACATACCACAGTGCCGGGCGTGGAGGCTCACGCCTGTAATTCTAGCACTCGGGAGGCAGAGGCAGGAGGATTGCTGTGATGTGAGTTTGAGGCTGAGCTCAGGACCAGCCTGAACTACAAATTGAGACCCTGTCTCAAAAAACAAACAAAAAAACCAAACCAAAACAAAACAAAACAAAAAAGATTATTGCTTTAACACTCAATTTTACAAGTTAGGAAGCTGAGTTTTGGGTGGTGTCATTCTTCCGAACACAAGATGTGGTGGAAATGGGATTGCAGTCTAGGTTTGCCGCCCCAGTCTGGTTTCCTTCTACATGCATACATATACATACATGAGACAGTTCCATAGGAATTTGGTTTTTTTTCTCTACTTACTTAATCTGGATCTCTGGTCAAGTCAGAATTTTTCCTTTCATCTGTTTTCATTCATTTGTCTATGGCCTATGACTCTGAATGTATGAAGTGGAGGCTTTTATTTATGGTTTGCTTGTATGTGTGGGTCAGGAGTTCACTGGGCCAAGAAATCAAGAAGTAGGAGAGCTTCTCTAAGACTATGGAGTTAATTATAGCTTCATTGAGGAGTACAGGACTTTTAAGGACAGTGATTTGCAGTCTTGGCTATTTATTAAAAGTTGACCTGAAGAACTGAATTTTGTTTGTTTTGTTTTGAGATGGGGTCACACTGTGTAGCACAGAATGTCCTCAAAATCACATTCCTCTTGCCCCAGCCTCCTGAGTGCTGGGATTACAGGTGTGGAGAAATTTAAAATTTTGTTGTCTATGCCACATCCCTTGACCAATCACATCAAGATTTCTTTCTGTGACTGTAACCCATGCATCAGTATTTTTTAAGCTCCCCCAGTGAGTCCAGTGTGTGATTGGGTAGAGAGCTATTATGTAGAATCAGCAACCCTGTATTGGGGGAAAATGGGAAAGAGAGAGCATGGAATTATCCTACTAACTGAAAGACAATTTTGATTGATTAGAATCTAAAACCACTGTCTCAGGTATTACTTCTCTGATTCTTTTTTTGTTTTTGTTTTTTTGAGGCAGGGTCACACTTTGTAGTTCAGGCTGGCCCTGAGCTCAGCCTCAAACTCACATCACAGCAATCCTCCTGCCTCTGCCTCCCGAGTGCTAGGATTACAGGCATGAGCCACCACGCCCAGCACTGTGGTATGTGGTACTGGTTGCTGCTGGGTGTGAGTCTCCACGCCCAGTACTGTATGTGGTTACTGAGGATCGAACCCGGGTCCTTGTGCTTGAAAGATAGGCTCTGGAACCACTGAGCTAAATCCCTGGCCCACTTCTCTGATTCTTATAAACAGTTTTACCTTCCTACACTCATTAATAAAGTAATGAAACCACCGAAAGTGATGAAACAACAGGATCCCTGTAGGCCTGGCAAGGAGAGGTGTCAATAGAGAGGTTTGCTCTGAGACGTTTATTATCCACTGTGACTTCAGTTCACTGTAACTGGGGCCTGGGAATATGAGCACAGCTGGAAAGTTCTCTCCAAGGCCCTTCCTTGGGTATTGGGTTGACTGATCTTGGGAGGGATGGGCTCTGGAAGGCTTTAGGGCTTTCATTGCCTAACTTGGAATCTCAAGCTTCTCAGTAGTTAAGTTCTGTCTCAGTTAACGATGAAGGAGCACGGAGGAAGGAGTCTTCTAGAGCCATGGATGTGTTCTCTGTCTTGATTGGAAAGGACACACAGATACACACATTGGCCAGAATTCATCTGTGCACGTAAAATGTACCTCATCAGATGCAAATTATCTTTATAGAGGTATTGGAAACGCAAAAAGAGTACATGTGCTTTATGTCCTTTTTTAGTCTGTCTTATGGTGTCTCAAAGATGGCCAGACCATTTTTCATAGACATACTATGTAAATTGACATCTGAAAAGGATGCTATATAAGCATTTACGTTTTGAGGCAAAGTTTTTTTTTTAAATAGTAAAACCTAACATATGTGATGATCACTCTTATCCTGGGGAATTGCACCTGTACATGATACATCCTGCCTCTTTTTTTCCCTTTTCCCCCTCCTCTCAAGTCCTCTTCCTTCCCTGGGTGCAAAAGCTTTGTTTCAAAAAAAAAAAAAAAAAAGCTTTGTTTCCATTTTTTCCCTCCTATTTTCACTTCCTTTCTTTGTATCTCCTTTCTCTCTTGGGGCAAATTTCTTTAAAAACACCCACCCCTGTTCCTCACCTTTTTCCCTTCAGGTCTTCAAAGTTTTAGAAACTCTATTCCTGTAAGCTACTTCTGTCAGCCTGTGAGCAGAGTTTTTATGCAGGATGTGGTTGGCTGTAACTGTCACAGTAAAGGTCTCTAGGAACTGATTTCAAAGGAGAGCTGGAAGGGAGGGAGTCACCACTTCCTCTTTGCCTCTTTTATAATTGGCATCAGGCCACGGAGACCCCAGGTGAGCTCAGCCTGAGCTTTTGAAAACTGACTTCTTGTGATGTTTGCACTTGAAGAGGCAGGAACAGCTCCACTTCCTTGCAGGAGGCTATTCTTTCTCAGTGCTTAGCCCCTGATTTTCAGGCCGTGCTTAGGGGCAAGGAGGCAGGGAGGCTTGACCAGAGGAGTTGGATAACCTTATTGCCTGTGACTTTTGCCTAATCATGGTCTCAGCTGTTATAAATTGCCACTGTTTCATTCTGTCCCATTTAAAAAGAAAAAAAAAATTGTGTTTTACCAACTATAAGTACATTATGTGTTACTGTAGAAATCTTTCTGGAGAAGATAGAAATGCATAAAAAATGTAAAAATCATCTTTCATAATAGTTTCAAAAAGCTTTGTGCAGTCAGTACTCTCTAGTCAGAACCACGTGGAACACTCCTGTAGTCTAGCATGGTTGGCTTCACCTCTTGGTTGCACTGAAGGAGGGCTGGAATGCATCTCAGAAGGATTTTGGGGAAGTAAGACTTTGCTCAGTGTTGGATGTTGCCAGCAAGCAGCTAATTCTGTGGCTAGGTCTCAGTGATTCCTATCCTAAAGGCAAGAAGAACAGAACCAAGCTGTGATTGGTAAGGAAGCAGTGTGTCTTACATTAAGAGGATGTAGGGATGTTTTGTCACCTTTCTGTCACTGGGACAAAATAGCCAGCAGCTTCAACCTGGAGGAGAGGTTTATTTTCACATACAGTTTTGGAGAATTTAGTCCATGGTTGGCAGGCTCCAATGCAGAAACTGTATGGCTGAAGAAGAGCTAGGTAGAAGAAAGCTGCTTACATAAGGGCAGTCAGGAAGCACAGAGGCAGAACCCACCAACCAGAATAGCCCTTCCAGAAACCTACCTCTTCAGACCAGGCCCCACCAAACACAAAGTCAGCCATGAACTCCTCAGTGGACTCACTGTGAATGAATATAGTGCCCTCTTGATCCAGTCACCTGCTGAGAGCCTCACCCCTGAAAATAAGATGGGTAGATTTTAGATCTGAACTATAACTCTTGTGTTTGGGGTAATATTTGTGTTCAAACCATATTATGAAATGGCCTTCTTGTTTTGTAACAACATGGTAGCAGAGCAGCCTTTTCTGATGAAGTGCTGTGAACTCGGTCCTGCACAGTGTGAATGCTGAGGCTTTCCTGTGAGGGTCAGACCAGTTCCTGGCTCTCAGGGCTGCAATCCTCTTTCTCTGTACTGTGTCCCAGGTTCCAGAAAGATTGAGTCCATTCTTGGACATCATTAGCTGTAGAATTTAAAGAATCATTCATAGAGACAATTTCTTGTTGGGCATGGTGGCATACACTAAAATTCTAGCACTATGGGAGGCTGAGACAAGAGAATCACAGGTTTCAGCCTCGGCTGGACAACTTACTGATTCTTGGTCTTAAAATTTAAAAAAGGAATGGGTATAGATCAGGGTGAAGGCCCTGAGTTTAATACTACTTAAACACATGCTTTTATACACATACATAAACACAATTTATTGGAGAACATATATGCCAGGTACTTGTCTCTTTTTACAGGTCTGCTTAGCTCAGATGTGTCCATATTTTTTCAGCTATCAGTTTAGTGATATCTCTCATGGGAGTGGTAGAAAGACCCAGGTAGTGGTTTGGGCTTCTTTAGGAGGCAGCCATGCTAACTCTTAATACAAGTACCAGGCAGAAGGGAAATCCTTGTGACACAAAAGTTAGTGGCAAACTTACAACTATGGGCTTAGTAAGTGAGGTGAGAGTATGAGACTTCTGGGTATGGTCTGGAATAAACTGGGGAAGCGTACTGTTTTCTAGGGTGCACTTGGTTTCTGCTGTAAAGAGAAGCTAGAAATCCAGATTTTTTTGCGATACTTTAACCTTTTATTTTTTGGTACTCAAAGTTGAACCCAGGGCCTTCACACTGACCTATGTCCCCAGCCCTTTAAAAAATTTTTTAAAGATAGGATCTCACAAAGTTACCCAGGCTATGCTTGAATTTGCAATCTTCTTGCCTTAGCCACCCAGAGCACTTGAGTTTACAGTTGGGTGCCACCATGCCCAGCTAAAAATGCAATATATGCGTAGACCAGTTAGGACATATCTGTAGGCTGACAAGGAAATCAGGCCTAATGTGATCCTGTGTCTTCTCTGGTAGGAAGAGATGTCAGGAGAGAGTGTGGTGAGCTCAGCGGTGCCAGCAGCTGCTACCCGCACCACGTCCTTCAAGGGTGCAAGTCCCAGCTCCAAGTACGTGAAGCTGAATGTCGGGGGAGCCCTGTACTACACTACTATGCAGACACTGACCAAGCAGGACACCATGCTGAAGGCCATGTTCAGTGGGCGCATGGAAGTGCTCACCGACAGTGAAGGTAAGCCCTGTGCCAGCTGTCTGCTCCCACTTGTGCACTTGACACTATACCAGGTGACAAGGACATGCTTGTGCTTGGAGGGCTTCAGTCCACTTGAGAAGACCCAACATGAAATGGCAGCCGTATACCCAGATGTGACTTCAGGTTGAGCACAGTGTTCTCAAGATGTTCAGGGAGTCCAAGAGTCACAGGGAGAGCGGGCTGGGGCTGGTCTGGGTGTGGTCAGGGAGGGCTGTCCTGAGACAGTGACGCTGGCACCAAGGCGTGGTGGCAGATGGGGTTCACTTGGATGAGGATTCTGAGTCTTGACATAGTTGATGACTTGCTCTGTGGCTTAGAGACACCTTCGCTCCCAGCTTGCTTCTCTGTGAAATGGAAGCTAGGCCAGCTGCCCTACTTGGTTCCCTTCAAGTCTTTGACTTCGGAATGACCCTTGAGCCGGAAAGAGGCAGTGTTTTCTCTGGACCTCATTCTCATAGGGTGGGGCCCTGACAAAGACTCACAGACCTGGACTTGAGTCCCAGCTCCCCATTCAGTAGCCAGTGATCATAACTAATTGCCTTTGTTTTTGATGTCTCATTTTCTTCACTGGCTAAATTGGGCGCCAATGAGGCTTCTTGTGGGGCTGCTGGTACATAATAAATGTTCTGTATGTGTGAATTTAAAATGATGTTAATATAAGGCAGAGAACTGCTCCTTCAAAGAGCACCTGCCCTGGAGGTACACTTACCTGGTTGGGGTTAGGATGGGTCGTAGGAGATTTAAAAATATCCCTGTCCATCATTGCTTGGCCTGAAATTGCTTCTGGCCAGGCCACATCACACCATGGTTGGACTTTACCTTCTTGTTTGAGTCTGGCCTTCACTGCCCATGCCCCACCTTCCATGGACATGGTCTTGGGAGACGGGGAATTTTGATATCCAAAAATGGGATTGGGGTCCTAGAGCCTATGTAATGCTTTACTGTGTGGTTCTGGCGTGGGCTGCTGGCTGGTTGAGGTGTTTCCTTCCGTGTCTTTGAGGTTCATGCTGTCTCCCTTGGCTTCCCATTAACTTGAGCTTCTGGTCAATTGAGGTTGGAGCCCCAGAAGTGCCAGCTGTCTCACCTAGAAAACACTTAGCGTTTTATGAGTGGGAGGCTCCCCTTTGCTGTGACACACCCCACATTGCCTGAAAGTATTTATGGAAATCAAGACAATAGCACTCCAGCGGTAGAAGGAAGCATGTTATCTGAGAACCCAGGATTGTTGTGGTTTTAATTCCGCCCTACCCAGTTTTTTTTTGTTGGGGGGCCCACACAGGAAGAGCAGCAAGTCATGTTGAAGGCTGACTGGAAATCTTTTCTAGACAGCCTTGCCTGGTGGCCTTGTGGGCAGTCTTACGGGTCCATCCCTGGTTTTGTGCTTAAGCTTTTTCAGGGTCCCCATGGCCAGGGTGGTCAGGCTGAGTATCTGGTCTCCCAGCCATTGTCTGCCTGACAAAGCTGTCTTGTTGTGCTCGCAGAACACTCTACAGCCTGACCATAGACCATGTGTTGTCTCAAGTGCACCCCTTCGGTGCAGATTGGGACAGACTTCATACTGGTCAGCCAGGCAAGTGAGTCTAGCACTGCGGCTTGCTAGGTGAAGAACAGGGGGCTTCAGTGGTACGGAACACTGAGTAGAATGTCGCTAGAATGCGCTAAAGGGTGTCTAAGAGGTCAGTTGTCGCAGGAGGGGCCCTGGGGTCCAGGTGCTGGAAAAGGCCCCCATTTGTGCCCTGTCTGACTGCCTGTCTGAGTGCCATACCACAGGAGTATCACCCCTAAATTAATGGGTGTGTGCTGTGGGAGCTGGGCCAGGCAGCCAGACAGTTGGACTTGGGTTTAAGTCCCAGCTCTGCCACGTGGAACAGTCACAGCTCATATTTGTGGAACTTTTCCAAGGGTCAGGCATTGGGCTAATTTTGACACATTCACTGTTCACTGAAATTGTGACATTGGGTGAGTGACATTCCTAAGCCTGTTTTCTTGTTTCTCACGTGTGAAGAATGATATTTGGCAGAATTACAGGGCATAAACGAAGCCATTAGCACTTGATACATCCTGATCTCATGAAGAGGCTTCATCCCACCTGGAGCAGCGGTGTAGGTAGGACGAAGAGGCTCTCTGTGAGTGGCTGAAGCACAGAAAGTGTGGAGGGGACGCCCTGCCTTGGCCCTTACGAGTGGTGTGCATCAGTTCTACATTATGCTTTAGAAGGGTGGCTTCTCTTAGGGGACACGGGGCATGAGCAGACCTTTCAGTGTCTACTCCTCAGCAGAGCTCAGTTCTTACAGTGCTAGCATTTTTACCTGAGCCCTCATCAGCATCACCATTGGTCCGTGGATTTGTATAGTTCCTTCTCCAAGGCCCTTTAGCTCTGGCCTGTACTCACCTGTTTTGTTCCTGTAGCTTGGAACAGTCCTTCCCGCCCTTACATAGTTTCCCATCTCTGGCTGATACATAGAGTATCGGAGTGAAGAATCCTTCATTTTATTGTTAGCACACTCCCCTACAAAACCACCTAGACCAGGCATAAAGCCTGGCCTGTACTCTATACCTTGTCTGTTTGCTTTCTTCCTTTCCTTGGGCAACCACTGTTTTGACTTTGGAGTCTCTAGCTGGATCTCAAGCTTGTCACCTGAGGACTTCAATACTGGTGGCTGGGCCGTTGCCCAGAGAGCCAGGTGTGACAGAGCGTTGGGTGGCAGGTGCATTCATACCTTGAAGAGCTCTCAGATTCTACTGTACAGTCAGAGTTGAGAACCAAGTATGGATTTTTCTAGCTATTGCTTTTCCTAAATAATATCCTCTGATGATGTGTTTTTAAACATGCTGTATGTGCAGCTATATTGTCTGTGATCCTGTTTTGTTTTAGTTTACTTAGCATTGTGCTTGTGACTCTGAATTGTAATAAACAGTTCTAGTTCAGACAGTTCCCTGTGGTAGAGTATTCCATTCTAGATGCTTCCTGCAGTTGATGGAGCCATATGCTGTTGATAGTTATGTAGATTGCTTGCAGTGTCCACTGTAGGAATCTTAACATTCTTGAAAATTCTACTTGTGCACTTGTGATTTTTCTCTGTGACATTCTTTCTCAATCTTTGCCACATCATGGCACAGATGGTCCTGTTTTTACTTTGGTAAAGGAGGAGGCTCCAGGCTCCCCAGATCTCAGTCCTCTACTCTAGGGGCTATGGCAGTAAGATCTTACCCAATCCTGGGAACTCTGTTCTAGATTTTAGTCCCAGAAGTTAACTTAAGGATAACATCTTCTGCTTTGTTAGATACTGCCAGAACCCTCTCTCAGGTGGTTGTGTCAATTTGTACTCCTAGCAGTGGTCTGGATTTTTGCCAGCACTGGCCACTGTCAAGAGCCTTTTAACTGTTGCCAAACTGCTGATTATGATATCATACCCTGTTGTTTTATTTTACATTTCCTAATCTCTAGTGCATAAAGCACTTATTATGGTTATTGGTTCAGGTATTTGGATCTTGTCTTTCATCTCCTAGATAGTATCCTATTTATACATTTTCCTTTTTTCTTACTGCTTTGCAGAAGTGCATATTCTGTGTACTATTTCTGTGTGATTTTTATGTTGCAGATGCCTTGTCTAAATATTTTCTAGTGTTTCCTTTTGATACCTCAACATTTTGTACTGTTTTGTTTAGATCTTTTTGTTTTCAGTGGTGCCAAGGATGGAACATAAGGTCTTGACATGCTATGTAAGTGCTTGTCACAGCTATACTCTCCAGCCTGTGTGTAGGTCTCTGATATGCCTCAGTGGTACTCAGACAAAAATTAATTTTTTTTTTTTGACTCGGAATATTTGGCAGTGCTCGGAAATACTTTTGGTTGTCATGATTTGGAGGTGGAGTTGCTGCTAGCATTGAGTGGGTAGAGGTCAAGAATGCAGTCATTTACAGTATACAGGGCTTCTCCTAAATAACAAAATTAGCAAGTCTAAAATATCAGTAGAGCCCAGGTTGGAGATCCTGCCTTAGAGATTTGAATTCAGGAATGAGGCAGGTTCTTAGAATCTGAATTTTTATCTCAAGTATTCAAGCAAGTGTTGTGACCATAAAACTATACAATATAATAAATAGGATGGCTAGGACAGGTTGTTGAAGGCTCCTGGAGGAAGGAAGGGAAAGGAGAGCCCAAATATCCCCAGAGAGGAGTAAATACATGGTATGTTTCAGGAATATGTGGTAAGCTGAGAGCCCAATGCCCCTGGCTTCCAGAACAACCTTCACCGTCGGTGTGAGAAAGCCACACGGAGCTCCCCAGCGTTCTGGGCCTTGCTGCCGTCAGGTACACTGCTCCTGTTGTTTAGCAGTGATGATGTGAGAGGCTCACTGTCAAAGACCTTAGGTAATTTTGCATGCGGTTCATCAACCAGCACCGTGCCATGTGCTTTCTGTCCATCCTATCATCCTGTCCTTATGCCAGCCCTTTGAGAAGGATGAACTTCTAGACAAAAGAGTTCGAGTGAGTTACTGATACCATCTGGCAAGTAAGTGGCAGAGTTGAGTTTCCAATATATACCACTGTACCTACCATGCTGCGAGACGCCCTGGAGCCTAGCCCGGGATCTGCCAGCTGGCCTTGCTTTCCAGTCCTGCTGTAAGGGTTATCATTCTCAGGCTACCTGGACTGGGACAGCTTTTCTGAATAGCTCATGTAGCCCATGGCAGCAGGACAGATGCTCCCATCAACAGGAAGCTGCATGATGTCCATTTGCTTTTTTTCCTGCAGGCAGTTGAGCTGACTATAAGGGATAGATTGTAGCTTTGAAAGCAACAAAAATATTTTAAAATCAGAATGCTAATTGAAAATCCATGGAGAATGTGCCTGGCTCCTTTGCCCTTATTTGTACAAAGTATGATTCCTTCACCACAAGTATTTCCTGATGACATTCTTGAGCTAGAGCCCAGTGTCACGGTCCGCCTGTTCGTTTATGGAAACTTTGGGCTGTCCCAGGGGTGATTGATTTTGGGAGCTCTCATGCTTTTCCTAGCAGCTGAGTTGTCTGCGCATCAAAGGCAGAACTTGGATGCTTCTTCCCTGAGCAGCTGAGTTGAATTTTTCTTACTTGTCCTTTGCTGCATAGTCTTGCCCTTGCCCTCTTGGGAATGTTTCTGAAACTCTGTGGGACTTTTTGTCTGTGGAAATGCACAGAATAAGTCATGAAATGAACAGTTGGGAAGATTATACTGCCTCTCCATATCTCATTAGTTTTTTTGAGGAAATGGTAAGCCTCGGGAAATACGGAGTTTGTAAGCTGGTAGTTTCCAGGGCTAATTCTACCTGGATATATATTTCATTCGCGCAGTAGTGGGTAGATGAT
>PVIR01041340.1:0-12813 GCA_004026965.1 Petromus typicus
AAAAAAAAAAAGCATATTCTTTGATTTGATATGGACTTGTAAAGTTAATCAAATTTAGTGGAATTTTTTTCTAATAGGATCTTGCTACGTGGTCCAGGGTAATCTTGAACTCACTATGTAACCCAAACTGTTCTTGAACTCCTAAGTACTAGGATGATTAGGCACCTGACACCAAGCTTGGAAAACTTTAGTCTAATCTTAAAATTGCCTTTTCACCTTTCCTATTTTGAATTCTTATTCCATGATGTAAACAGATAAAAACCCCTTTTTAAACAAGTTAAAAGGTTTTACGCCCAATAAAAATAGCATTAAAAACATCTACCTATGGGCCTAGGGTTTAGCTCAGTGGTTCCGGCGCCTGTTTTGCAAGCACAAAGGCCCGGGGGTTTGATCCCCGGTAATCACATACCATACTGGGTGTGGAAACTCACGCCCAGCAGCAATCAGCACCACATACCACAGTGCCGGGCGTGGTGGCTCACGCCTGTAATCCCAGCACTCGGGAGGCAGAGGCAGGAGGATTGCTGTGATGTGAGTTTGAGGCTGAGCTCAGGGCCAGCCTGAACTACAAAGCGAGACCCTGTCTCAAAAAAACCTTAAACAACAACAACAACAACAGCAACAACAACAAATCTACCTATGGGCTCAGGTTCGGGGCACCTGCTTTGCAAATCCAAGGTCGTGGATTCATCCCAGATAAACATATACAACAATGCCAATTGTAACTCATGCCCACCAGCAATCAATATCACATACCACAATGCCAGGCGTGGTGGCTCACACCTGTAATCCCAGGATTCAGCAGACAGAGGCAGGAGGATTGCTGAATTCCAGGCTGAGTTCAGAACCAGCTTCAACTACAAAGCAAGACCCTATCTCAAAAAAAAAAAAAAAAAAAGAAAATTCTACTTATAACCTCTGTACCTAGAGGCTGAGGCAGGAGGAGATAAATTTGACACCAGAGTGGGCTACACAGAATTTGAGGATAATCTGAGCTACATAGTGAGACAAAACATGAAACCAAACTCAAAACATCTAATACTTGTAGTTATTGAAAGCCTCAAATATTATGATTGTTAATACTGTATATCCTTTGAATTCATCTGTACTAAAGTAATTGTCCTCTATTTTTATTTTGCTAAATTTTAATGAATGTTGATTCATCAGTATCTTCTCTAGTATTAACCAAAACTTAATCTCGGTTCTCAATATTTGGTTCCAAGGACACTTTTTCTTACATCAGTATCCAAAAAGGTTTACACAAAAGAGAAAAAAAATTTGAGTTAAAAGAACACATTACTGGGCCAGAGATTTAGCTCAGTGGTTCCGGTGCCTGCCTGGCAAGTGCAAGGGCCTGGGTTCAGTCCCAGGTAACCACGTATAATCATGCCGGGTGTGGAGACTCATGCCCACCAGCAGTCAGAACCACATACCACAGTGCTGGGCGTGGTGGTTCAAGCCTATAATCATAGGACTTGGGAGGCAGAGGCAGGAGGATTGCTGTGAGTTCAAGGCTGAGCTCAGGGCTAGCCTAAGCTGCAAAAGTGAGACCCTGTCTCAAAACAACAACAAAAAAAGAACACATTACTTTGCTAATGCCAGCCAGGCAAATTTCTCTCCCCCCCCCCCAGTTGTAAAGAATTGCAATTAAACTTCCTGGCAAAGCTCAAAGGGCACTTTTTATCGTGCTTTGTGCGGACAGTTGATTCTTTCTCTCCACTATATATTCATTGTTCCTCTCCAAGTTCCCTCACTTTTTCTTCGCAGAAAAACGGAAGTTTCGATCTTTTCAAACTTCCAGGGCCCCCCAGAGCCCGGATCGAGCGCCGCAGGGAGGCGCCCAGAGCCCCGCCCCACTGGGCCCCTGCTCCCAGCCTGCAGACGCCCCAGGTCCCCAGTCCCGGCTCCCAGCTCTCTGGCCCCGCCCCTCGGCCAGAGGTGCGCTTCGGGCGGTGCCGGGGGCGGGGCCGGCCGGGCAGGTCCGCACTTGGCCGCGCACAGCGTCCAGAGCGCGCTGCCCGCTGGCGAGTGCGCACCTGATCCCGCTGCTCTCGGCGCCGCGACCCCTGGATCCCAGCGGAGCATGGCGACCTCCCAGCTCCTCGCGTTCGGGTTGCTGCTCCTGGCGATGACGGCTACGGTGGGCACGGCCCAGGAAGGTGCGGGGGGAGGGGGCCGGGACCGGGGCCGGGCCAGGTGGGGGGTGCTGGGGTGAGGCGCTTGGCCGGGAGGAAACTGAGCCCGGGCGGGGCCCTTGGGGCGGGGGTGCAGGCAGCGGCCCGAGTGGTTGCTCGGGGTCGCGGCCGGGCCCACACCTCTTCCCGGGCTCGCAGACCTAGGGCTTTGGGTCCCAAATGACTCAGACACGAGCAGAGTGTCCGCGGCAGCGACCACTTGTCCCGGTCACTTGTCCCTGCCAGGGACACCTGCGCTGGTCCCGGATGTGTCCGCGTACCTGCGTGCGCTAGCCTGGCCACCGGGGACTGTACTTCCGCAACTCGGTTTCTGTTTTCTAAGAAACATGAGTAATGCCAGATCAATGGTAGGGGACACGGAGCCTAAAGACTGCCGAACAAATGAAAATCTTATAAACCCACCACTGCGAGATTCCCAAAGTTAATAACTGGGTCATTTTTCTTTTAGACGTTGTTCTAAACATTGCCCTAAACCTGAAACATATAGGTTTTTATTTTAATTTTTCCTGTTAACACGTAGAGTTTTCAATTTCCTTTAGTCTGAAAACACTTTGAAAGCCCTGCACGGTAGTGTAGACCTACCATTCTAGCACTCAGGAGGCTGAGGCAGGATGATTGTTGCAATTTCAAGGCCAACGTGGCCTACATAGCAAGACATTGTCTCAAAAAAGAAAAAAAGAAAGAAAGGAAAATAGTCATTTGATTCCACTTATTATTCTAGAATAGACAGTCCGGGGATGGCCTTTTAATTACATTCTAAGAAGGTACTTAGAAGCTGAGAGAGTTGCTCTAAGCTCTCCAAAGGCTTTTATGCTTCCACTAACAGGGAGAGGACTACATTCATCGCACTTTCAAAGTAAAGAGGTTTAATTGGGTCATATTTTCTAGCTAGAATCTGCTACTAAATACTTACTCTTAAATTTCAGTATAAATGAAATGTAAACCCATTTTAGAGTACATGAGTTAACTAAAAATCAAATTCTTTTGATTTGTCATTCTATTTTTTTGGTACTGAGGATCAAACTTGGCCTTTTGCTTGTCTGGCAGGCCCTGCGCCATTGAGCTATATCCTGGCCCGGTGCTATTTTTTGTTTGTTTTGTTTTGTTTTATTGGAGACAGGGTCTCTTTTTGTAGTTCAGGCTGGTCCCGAGCACGTTGTGTAGCCCAGGCAAGCCCCCATCTCACAGCAATCCTCCTGCCTCTGCCTCCTGAGGGCTGGAATTACAAGCCTGAGCCACCGGGCCCAGCGCTGGGGTATGTGGTACCAGTACTGAACTCGGGACTCTGTGCTTGCCAGCCAGACGCCAGAACCACTGAGCTAAATCCCTGGCCCCTGGTGCTATGTTTTAAATGAACTTTATTGGTACATTTTAGATACACATAATGATGACATTGATCATAGGGTAATTGTACCCTATGATGTACATGATGTATCTTGATTTTTTTTTTTTATTCTTCCAGTCTCCTTCCCCAACCTCCCTTCCCCTTATTTACCGAAGCTTTGTTTCCATTCCCGCCCCCCCTTGTTCCTCTTAACCATTTGAACTGACCTGCTAGGTTTTTTTTTTTTTTTAATAATTGTGCTCTCTTAGTGGCACGTGGGTAGCACACACTTATAATTCCAATACTAGGAAGGCTGAGGCAGAAGGATCACTATGAGTTGAAAGCTAGCCTGAGCTACATAACAGACCTTGCCTTAAAATAAAAAAAGCACTCTTTCCTAGCTTGATGGTTTAAGATTGAATCCAGAGTCCTCATATGGAGCTTTTAATCATTGGATTACAATCTCCAGATAAAAGAGATGATACGGTCTTACCAATTTGAAGTTAAAATGGAGTTGTTTTTGGTATCAGTAATCGACCTTAGGACCTTGTGCTTGCCAGGTAGGGGCTATGCCACTGAGCTACATCCCCAGCCCTAAAATGAACTTTTGAGGTAGTCAAGAATAAAACTCTTCAACTCACATCAGTATACTCTGAATAGATGTTTAGAATCACTTCCAAAATCACATACTAGGATTTGATATAATTAGGAAACACAATGATGTCACCAAATTTAGTATGTGTAATGAAAGATATAAAGTCTTCTAAAGGATGATATGTTCCTATTAATCCACAAAGGAAGTATCTTTTAAGGTGATAGGGAGAAACTAGTGCACATCTGTAATCCTAGTACTTGGGAGGCTGAGGCAGGAGGGTTGCGGCTGTTTTGAGGCCTACCTGGAGTACTGGACTATAGAAGGAGACTCTTTTTTTTTTTTTTGAGACAAAGAATGAATGAAAGAAAATGAGGAAGAAAAGAGAAAGAACCTGAGGGTTCACAGGTCCTAGAATTAGACCTGCTGATTTTTAAAGAGGCAGTTACTGATAAGCCCAGGTGAATGACTGGGCAGAGGAGGAAACAGCCGGAAGTGGGAGTCTTGCAGAGGAGATGGCAAGGTGACCTTTGCAGGCTGCATTACAGACACTGGTGGAGGGTGCGGCTCCGCTGTAGAGCACTGGTGTGGGATCTTGAGTCCAGTGTCCACAAACATTTTTCTCAAACCTGTTTATCAGAATTTAAGTGGTGATGCATATGTATAGATCAGGCCTGGGGTCTGTGTGCTGCGTGCAGCCTGTCTAGCAGGTACCAGGCAGGGAAGTTCCAGCTGCTTGCCTGGAGGAGGTGCTTCAGTTACAGCTGAGAAAACACCCAGGACTACTTCAAAAGGCTGTTGTGTCCTGGTAACGTGGGCCTTGTTATCAGAATCTGATTTACCAGTGACCCCAAGTTGCGAATTAGATCCACATTTTCCAATATGTGTACTTGTAATTTTCTAGGATGTGACTGTGAAAACTACAGGATGACCACAAACTGCTTTGTGAACGCGAATGGTCAATGCCAGTGTACCTCCTACGGCACCCAGAACTCGGTCATTTGCACGACTCGTGAGTAAAATATCCTCACTGCCTTTAAGCTCATCTTGATAATAATTTTTTTTTTAAATAGTAGTTTTTTAATTGATGTGCCTTGAATTGGGAAGGATCTGATTGGCTCAAATCCAAATTGTATTATTTTGTCAAAATAATCTCCCTTCTGAGGCTCCCTCAACTGATCAGGTGTGCAAGGGTGGAAGTAGGGAGTGATGTGTGGAGTGGAAGTTTCGAGTTAAATGTTTTTCCCTGGGCACTTGAAACTGCAGTTACTCTTGTTGGACACTGAGCTTTATTCTGCAGTGGCTTCCAAATGTTTGGTGATGAAGGCAGAAATGACTCACTCAAACTCGGGGAGAAGGGTGAAGCCCGAGGGAGCGATCCAGAACAACGACGGGCTCTATAACCCCGAATGCGATGAGCGCGGGCTCTTCAAAGCCAAGCAGTGCAACGGCACAGCCACGTGCTGGTGTGTAAACAGCGCTGGCGTCCGGAGGACCAACAAAGACAGCGAGATCCAGTGCTCTGAGACTGTGCGGACCTAGTGAGTAGCACCTATGCCTCGGTCGGCGTGCCTCCAGTTCACTGCAGCTCCCTTGGGGTAGTAGCATGGTTCATGGGTTAGAGTTGCAAAGAAAAGAAAGAGTGTGCGGTGAGAGTGTGTCCCATCTCCCATATGCAAGTACCACAGAACTGACACTATCAGTTTGCTCCGTGACCTTCCAGAGCACGTTCTGAGTTCACTATGTAGAGATACTCTGCTAGCATACATGGTAGGATAATAGAATTTTCCTTTCCCGTTTTCACTAAACAACTCAATATTTTACAGTTTGATCAATATTAAGTGTATGTGAGTAACCTAGGCTATTTATATATGTCTACTTCCTTGTTTTATTTGTTTTCGAGTTTTTTTTTTTTTTAACCTACCCAGAGATCGAGCTTGGGCCCTTGTGCTTGCCAGGTAGGCTCAGTACCACTGAGCTAAATCCCAGGCTCCTTGTTTTTGTTTTTTTGAGGTTTTGTTACATAGTTCAGGCTGGCTTTGAGGTCACTTCAGCTCCTACTTCAGCCTCCTGAGTGCTGGGATTACTTCCTGTGCTTTATAAGTAGCTGTGTAAGCCAGCGTTGTAGCTCGGTGGCACCACACCTGCCTCCCAAGCACAAAGTCCTGAATTTGATCCTTAGTACTGAAAAAAAAAAAAAAAGTGAGCTGTGAGCGCTGAGGATGTGGCTTAAAGGTCGTAAGGCCCACATTCAATCCTCAGAACCAGAAAATGGTGAGAGATAGTTGTCTCGGGGCTCTGAGGTAAAAAGCGCACTCGAGCTAAGGGTCAGGCCCAAAACCTTGCACTGTCCACTTCCATCTCCTGGTGCCTCACTGAGTTTTCTGTTCCTCTTGGTCTGTTGTGTTTTTACACAAGAACAGAGTCCAGCATAGTCACTCTGCCTCACTTCATGTCCCCGTAGGCGTGACAGCCAGAGGCCAGCGGGTCAGGGTTGGAAAAGAGTTCTCTGCAGAGAGTGAGGGTGAGGAGGAAACCAGGGCCACTTACTGCAAAAGCCCCTGCCCTGTCAGTTCTCCTGTCGTCCCATGTGGGGACCATACTGTGAGCTTATTGGGAAGAGAATGTAAAGACTGAATTACAGACAGTTATCTTTGTCCTTTTATTAATAGCTGGATCATCATTGAACTAAAACACAAGGAAAGACAACAGCCTTATAACCTTCAAAGCTTGCAGAGGTAAGTACAGTTACGTGTATCTTATTATCCTTGCATAGCTGCTTTTCAAATTGTCCATCCAACACCTTCAGAAAAACTAAGTTATAATGCCATTTCTTACCTCTTTCAAATAGCTTTTTTTTTTTTTTAATAGAGTTGTAATAGTATGATGAGCCTGGCGCGATGGTGCATGAATGTAATCCCAATACTTACAAGGCTGAGACCAGAGGATTGCTATGAGTTTTAGGCTGGCCAGCCTGAACTACATAGTGAGACTCTGTCTCACCAAAAAACAAAAAACAGAACAAAACAACAATGATTCCTGTTTATTGCCTTCACTCACATCTACTAGTTAATATTTTCTCTTTGTGTTTGTATGTATGCTTGCTTTACAAGGTGTAATCAAAAAATATGGTGAATGTTAGTGTTTTAAAAAATACTATAGTGAAAGGCATACTACATTTAATCCCCCTCAAAATACTCCTTGCTTTAATCACACCCACTGTTGTTGCTACTTTCCAAGACAGTTCTGGAAGTCCTCCTTCCTGTCTTTAGTTGTGTTGTCCTGGCTGCTTTGAACTGATAGAAAATGTTTACATTTCTTGGTCATTTTGCCATGGAAGAAGAGCCAAAAGTCACACAGTGTCAGATCCCGTCAGTGAGGTGGATGAGGACACATTGTAATATTTTTATGAGCCTGGCTTTTCACTGAGCAGCACTCGGCAGCAGCATTCAACGTGTCTTATCGCACCTCATAAAGACAGTCATGAAGAATGCTGGGATTATAGGCGTGTGCTACCATAGCTGGCAAAATGCTCTATTTCTAATTGAAAAGGCACTCAGCTATTTTAATATCAATGTATTATAGCTTAAAGCAGTTTTTATTATGTTAGTTGTAAAGTGGCACACAGATTTTATCAACTTTAGTTCTGCTTTGGCAGTGCAGTACTGAGCTGGGAGCCATTCAGAGAGTAGTATGATCCTGCACAAAGATGACATACAGGACCAGGGATTTAGCTCAGTGGTTCTGGCACCTGCTTTGAAGAGCAAAGGCCTTGGGTGCAAGGGCTCAGGTTAGATTCCTGGTTATCATATACAACAATGCCGGGCCAGGTGACTCAGGCCCACCACCAGTCAGTACCACATACCACAGTACTGGGCGTGGTGGCTCATGCCTATAATCCCAGCACCCAAGAGGCTGAGGCAGGAGGATCACTGTGAGTTTGAGGCCAGCCTGGGAAATACAGTGGGTTTGAGGCTAGCTATACATGAAGACACTATTTGGGGGGGCATTGCCTTTAGTCCTTCTCAAAATACCTCCTCTCACTTTGAATGTATTTATCCCATCATTCTTGCCACTTTCTTTTATCTTTTTTTTATTTTATTTTTTTTGGTACCAGGGATCAAACTCAAGACTTTGTGCTTGCCAGGCATGCACAATGCCACTGAGCTACATTACCGGCCCTGCTTTTTGCTTTTTTTGAGACAGGGTCTCACTGTGTTGTTCAAACTGGCTTTGAACTTGTGCCAATCCTGCCTCCGCCTCCTGAGTGCCAGGATTACAGGTGTGCGCCGCTACACCTAGCTATAGCTCGCATTGCTGCCACTGTCTGCAGCAGTTCTAAAAGTCTTCTTCGTGGGTGTGTTTATGAGGTTTGATTAAAAAAACACGCTGAACACTGCTGCTGACTGCTACTCCCAGGGCCAGCCTGAACTACAAAGTGAGTCCCCATCTCAAAAAAAAAAAAAAAAAGGTGATATGCAAATTTATGAAGCATTCTGTATATTTAAAGGAATTTTATTAAACAACTTTAGTATTGACAGTTGGAGACCTTAAGCTGTCTGCTTCATGAAAAAAAGGGTTTCTTGGCTGGTTGTGATGGAGCTCACCTGCTGTTCCAGCACTCTGGAAGGTGAGGCAGGAGGATTAGAGAGGAATCCAGCTACATACCAAGAACCTATTACCAGAGTAGTGCTTCTTATTGTGTACTATAAATATATTTTTTTAATCTCAGATTTGAAAAATTATTTACAGTGCACTTCAGGAGATGATGACTACCCGTTACCAGCTAAATCCAAAATTTATCACAAATATTCTGGTAAGATTTTTGGTAAATAAGCTTTATCAGAAAGTTAGTGGGGTGGCACAGTGTAGATGGGAAGCTGATGATTTTAGTAGTGATTAAATGCATTTGAGTAATAGCTTAACGCTTAGGCATTTTGTGTGAAATGAAATCTCTCTTTTCCTTCATAGCCTTTTAAAAACCTCATTTTGACCTTAAAGAAATGATAGTGTTGGGCCGGGGATTTAACTGACATCGTGCTTACTTGGCAAGTGCAAAGCCTTGAGTTTGGTCTCCAGTACCAAAAGAAAAGAAAAAAAAGAAAATGATAATGTCTCTTAGTTTTCATAAAACATGTATCTTTGTACCTTTTTGATTGCTTGCACATTCTCTAGGATGCTGCTCTTGTTCCTCTAGCCTGTTTTTGGCTTTCTTTTCTTGCTTCCATTTTTGTGGGGTTAGGTGGTAGTTTTTACCTAGTTGGCCCTTCTTAACGCTTTCCCCTTTGTGTTTTATTTTTTTAATGCATCATAACTGTTTGCATCACTTTCTTTTTATCTTAGATTATTTTTTCATTAATTAGTGATAAATTTAATTATCCACTAGTGGAAAAGAACTGTATTGCATGTACATTATAGAAGATAAAAAACTGAAGTCTATTTGAGTCCATGTTTTATTATTTTAAGATAACTTTGATTATATTGATATTAACTTGTACTTTTCATTTAACCCCCCCCAGTATGAGAATAATGTTATCACTATTGATCTGATGCAAAATTCTTCTCAGAAGACTCAGAATGAGGTGGACATAGCTGATGTGGCTTATTATTTTGAAAAAGATGTAAGTACAAACTTTTTTGAGATAGCATCTTGCTCTGCAGTTCAGGCTAACCTTGTGGTCAATATGTAGCGCAGGCTAGCCCCAACTTTCAATAATCCTCCTGCCTTGTCTCCCAAGTGCTGGGATTACAGATAGGCACCACAACGCGCAGTTTAAATTTCCTTATTTTATTCTATGTATTCAGCTCTCATGCTTTAGTGGATTCAAGATCTTTATTACCTTACTTTCCATATACGATAAATCGTATTTCTACATGGTACTTTTCCAGTTAAGTTTGCCCTTTATAACTAGGTGTGGTGGCTCAGGCCTGTAATCCCAGTGCTTTGGGAGTCTTAGGTGAGAGGATCGAAAGTTTGAGCTCAGAAAGATCCTTACATAGTTGTAACAACAACAAAAAAAGACTCACAAGGCTGGAGATGGGGGGGATGCAGCTCAGTGGGAAGATCCTGGCTTTGCCTTTTTGTTGAGGCAGGGTCTGTAATTATAGGTGGCCATGATTGATTTCCTTAAATGTTTTAAATTGTTTTTCTCCTTTTCAATGTAGGTTAAAGGCGAATCCTTATTCCGTACTAAGAAAATGGACCTGAGAGTAAATGGCGAGCAACTGGACTTGGATCCTGGTCAGACTTTAATCTACTATGTTGATGAAAAACCACCTGAATTTTCAATGCAGGGCCTAACAGCAGGTGTCATCGCTGTCATTGTGGTTGTGGTACTAGCAATTATCGCTGGAATTGTCGTGCTGGTGAGTACAGAACAAAGCAATTAGAGCAATTGCTCTGATATTATTCTTTTAATTCTTTCATGTACATATCTAGCAAAGGAATAGCAAGGTCAGATGAGATCTCGAGTGGTAGTTTGATGAGGACTCTCCACACTCCTCTGGTTGTGCCAGTCTATATTCCCACCAATAGTGGAGAAGGTTTCCTTTCTCCCGCAGCCTCACCAGCATTTGTCATTGGATGATTTCATGATAGCAGCCATGCTTTGTGGAAGGAGGTGGAATCTCAGAGTTGTTTTCATCTGCATCTCTCAAATGACCAGGGATGTTAAACATTTCTTCATGTGTTTTTTAGCTGCTTTTACTTCTTCCTCTGAAAAGTGTCTGTTCATTTCAGATGCCCATTTTGAACTGGGTCTTTAAATCTGGGGTATTTAATGATTGCCCAGATTGATTCCTGTTGTAAACTGTGCCACAATAAACTTAGGTGTGCAAGTATCTCCTTGGCATACGGGTACCAAAGGGATTTATTAGAGTCATGTTCCAAAATAGGAAAGAAACACAGTTTTCATTTTTAAATAACTATAGCAAGTAAATCCATTGCCTTTTTATAAAACAAGCACTTGAGAAAGCAAGAGAGATTGGAGACTGGAGCTGAGCAGCTGTCACAGGCCAGTTACAATACCCACAAGCACCAACACCCTTCAGGTCTCCTTTCCACTGTGAACCATTCAGTACTCTTGCCAGAATGCCAAATAGCTGAACTCCCAAGCATGCAGTCAGATGGAACAACAGGACACAAGTTTTTGTTGTTGGGGGTGGAGTGGTTTCTGGGAATGAACCCAAGTTCATTGGCAGTCCCTATACCATTGGGGCACGCCCCCAGCACCACATCACAGGATTTACCTTAGTGTAGAAAAGAGGAAAAAGTGCTAAATTGGAAATGGCAATTTAAAAGTATAAATTAGCAAATCGAGTTTCCCAGTGCTTTAGGAGTATTACCTGAAGCTGGGCGTGGTGGCGCATGCCTATAGTCCCAGCAGTTAAGGGGGCTAAGGCAGGAAAATTGATTCAAGTTCAAGGTCAGCCTGAACTACATAGCGAGACCTTGTCTCAAAACCCCAATAAAGTAAAATAAAGAACTGTCACCTGAAGAAATCGGGTTTAGCTGAGGAATTTAGCATGCTCTGCTTCAGAAAATCTCACCAACATCAGAGAGGGTTTGTGACACAGTCTCATTGTGTGGTTTCAGCTGAACTTGAACTTGCAGTAATATTCCCTTGCAGTGATATTCCTGCGTCAGCCTCCCAAGATCTGGGATTATAGGCATGCTGTACCATGCCCGGCTTCAGAAAGAGATTTGAGTGTGGAAATTTACTTTTGAAGTCAATGGAATTGCTACACTTGCCCCTCTGTCTGGAGAAAACAAGTTAAATTTCTAGGTGACCGCAGCAAGGTGACCATGTTGTCACACTGTGTGACAGATGGGTTCGGAACACAGCTGTGGAAAGCTTTGCACAGGCCAGTTACAATACCCATGAGCACCAACACCCTTCAGGTCTCCTTTCCACTGTGAATCCCCAACCATGGATTCCAGGTGTACTTGTGTGTAAAATGTTAACAAAGATCAGTCTCAAGAAATTCATTTAGAAAGGCTGGGATTTAGCACGAGGTCCTGGGTTTGATCCTGGGCAACCACATACAGCAATGCCAGGCGTGGAGACTCGTGCTCACCAGCAGTCAGAACCACATACCACAGTGCCAGGCGTGGTGGCTCATACTTGTAATCCCAGCACTCTGGAGGCAGAGGCAGGAAGATTGCTGAGTTTGGGACCAGCCTGTGCTACAAAATGAGACCTTGTCTCAAAAAACTAAAAAAAAAAAATGTAGGAAATGTTTTTATAACTTTGTGGTAGTAGAAATCATATAAGGCAAGAAACCAAAACCCATGAAAGTTTAATATACTTACATATAGGTTATATATAAAAACTGATTGGGAGTCAGGGTAGGGATGCTGGAGTTTGAACCCAAGGCCTCACATACTAGGTAAGCAACTTGCCACTGAGCTGTGTCCCCAGCCCTTTGATTTTAAGTTTTGAAGCACAGTCTTGCTAAGTTTCCCAGTCTACCCTGGATCATCCTATCTCAGCCTCCCGGGGAGCTAGCTATTTTTGTTTTTTATGAGCTAGGGACTGCGATGTTACCTAGGCTACTCTAAAACTCTTAGACTCAAGTGATCTTTCTATTTGGCCAGAACTATCGGTGTGTGCTGCCCCACCTGTCCAGAGTTGAACTTGTTGGGCTGAGGATATAGTTCAGTGGTTCCGGCATCTGTCTTGCAAGCGCAAGGACCCAGGTTC